>CM035409.1:86781856-86809356 GCA_020310875.1 Ceratopteris richardii | reverse complement strand
TCTTGCCCAATATGCAGTATAGCTTTAGATCCAAATTTTATGTATATGGATAGAATATACCTTCATTGATATTGCCTTGGAGATCTTGAGCACTCTCTTAGCTACATCCTCATGTGGTTTTCTTCGAGAGCACATGACTTGACTTAGGAGTCCTACACTATATGAGATGTTTTTCCTTGTATATGTAGCATAGATTACACTACCTACCAAACTTTTGTACTCTTTTATGTATTCAATCTATTCACTTTCATAAACACTAACCTTGTAATTTATTTCCAAAGGTGTACATGTTGGCTTTGCATTATCCATCTTGAATTTCAAGAGTAGATCCTGAATGTACCTCCTTTGAGTCAAGTACATCCCTTGATCTGTGTATATGGCCTACATACTAAAGAATGTGAGCTCTCCAAGGCCACTAATCTTGAATTCTTCTTGCATATGCCTTTTGAGTTTTTCTATTCCAACCAAGTCATCGATTGTTATGATTATGTCATCTACATACACATAAAAATAGATAACATCATTATGAACCTTCTTGGTGAACAATAAGGGTCTGCATTGCTTGACTTGAGACCTTGATCTTGTAGATAGGTGTTCTTCACATCAAGTTTAAGTAGCTTCCAATTCCTTGTAGCTGGTACGCTAAGCAGGGTCCTAATGGTAATCATTATCACAATTGTTGAAAAAGGATCTCCATAGTCTATGCCCTAAGGTTGAGCACATCGTTTAGCAACCAACGTGGATTTGTACCTGCAAATGTATCCATGTTAATTCATTTTCAGTTTATAGATCCATCTCCAAACTATTATCTTTTGATTGTTTTGCATTGGAACCAGCTCGCATGTATCCATTTCCTTTAAGGCTTCTATCTCCTCTCTCATGGATTTCTCCCAACTATGGTTACCCTTAGCTTCTTCATATGTTGAGGGTTCTTATGAAACGAAATCTTTGTTGAAATAAGTACAATGCTTTGTTACAAATATAGAGTCATATCCATACCTTTCAGGTTTCTTTCTCTCCCTTGTTGACCTTCCAAGAGCGTGTTTTGACCACTCTGCACATTCTTGCATCTTGGCCATTCCTCATGATTTCTAGATCTTATTTTCTCTCTCATTCTCATCTTGATTATCATCTGATTCACTTCTTGAGTCCTACACCTGTGTATCATGCTCGCTGCCTAATGGTTGAAAATTTGATTCAAGAGCATAGGGTAAGTTCACCTTTTGTTTCGGCTATTTATACCACGATCTATGTTCTTCAAATACAACATCCTTACTTGTAGTGAATTTCTTTGTGGATATATTATAGAACTTCTATGCTATTTGAGTTGAATCATATTTAATAAATAAAGCCTTGGTTGCCCTTTCATCTAATTTTTCTTTGATTTGTGAACGTACATGTACATATGTTAAACAACCAAAAAAATTGCAATGACCTAGACTTGGTTTTCTACTCATTCCAAGCTTCATAAGGACTCATACCTTCAAGAGATTTGGATGGAAGTCTATTCACAAGCTACAAAATAGTAGATATAGCTTATGCCCATCGATAATGTGGTAGCTTCCTCTCTTCAAGCATAGTTGTTGCTGATCCAACTATGCTCTTGTTTCTTGTCTTTGCAATAGCATTCAGTTGAGGAGAGTATCTGGTAGTAACTTCCCCTTTAATAACTTTATCTTGCAAATAATCATTAAACTCTTAGGAGAAGTACTCTCCCCCTCCATCAGATTTCATTTTCTTCAATTCTCTACCAGTATGTTTTTCCACATGTGCTAGGTACTTCTAGAAGCATTCAAGAACTTCACACTTATTCTTGATAAAATATAGAATTTTCAATGTATTATGATCATAAAAACAAGATATATAATACCTTGAGCCTATTAATGAAGGTTCTTGTCTTGGTCCCTGCAAAACAGTGTGTACAAGGATACCACATAAGGGGTCTAGTGTAACATTGAGATAACAAACAAGGAATATATCATTCTATCCTTTTAGATTCCCTAAAATATTTTGAAAAACAAGATAAATAGATATGTTTCCATTTTATTTGTACACCTTTTATCATTCATTTCAAACATGGACTATACTTATATGATTTTAGAGCATACTACTCTATAACAATGCCATTCGCATTATAATCTTACGTGAATCTTCTCTCGCTAGCCTCGTCATATTGCCTTAGAATTATAGATTTTTTGACATTCACAAAACGATGATCAAACAACCAAACAATTGGGTAAAAATAGAAAAATCATGCCACCATGGAAAAAGGCAGACTAGGAACGGTGTACATCATCGAGTGGTTTCACCACTGCTTGCACATAAGTTTTATTCATTTTTTTATTATTAGAAATTTTTGTACTTTGTCAAAAACCATGCGATGTGAGCCGATTTCTCCTATCAATGTAACTTGACCTTGAAGCTGTGGTGAAGAAAATAAATCAGACATTTTTGTGCAAAGCATATAGCATGCCTAACATATAGTCAACTACCATAGCTTCTATGCGTTTGTCACCACCTTAGTCATAAGTTCTAAGCGTTGGAGAGAGCCACTATAAGACAAAAGTGTTAGAAACTATCAAAGAATCAAAATAACCTATCAAAGAATCAAAAACAGAATTTCATTGTTATCTATACATATAAAAATAAAATATCCGATTAATATAAATTTTGTTCACCTGTTTGAAGAAACGATGTGATATTTAGTAGATCCCACGTAACCAAATTCATATTTGAAGACTATATTAGAGGAATACCTACATTTGGAATTTTTGTTCATTTTTTATGGTTTTTGCAAAACGTTGATTGACTTATGTAAGGGCTCAGAATCACCAAACATGGTTTTCGGAATTGAGGCAATTTCTACGATGATGTATCCTCAATTTCTACGACGATACATGTACAAAGATAAGTACTCACACATGTACAAAGATAAGTACTCAAAAACAAAAAATTATGACGATCAAATAACACAAAAAAGAAATTATGATTAGGCATATACAAATTTCCACATACAAAAATCATTGTTACGCAAGACATTTCAAACTATAAAGATCGTTATGACCTCATTAGTACAAGAGCATAGAAAATCTTCCCTCCTTCAAAGTTAAGCGAATAGATATGTTTGTAGATCAATTAGCAATCAACAAATATCATTCAAACGTCAAGAAGATATCATTCAACAAATATCATTCAAACGTTAAGATATATGTTTGGTAGGAGATTGAGGAATATGAATAAAAGAGGGCGCATAATTTTATCTTCATTTTGGGACATATGAATTGTTTCCTCAAGGAGCTTAAAACTCTTCTTTCCGTCATATTTGTTCGAATTGTTCACATCTCCTCAAAGCATGAATTATTTTGAGAGGGGAATACTCTAGAAGAAAATGGACATGGGACCTCTTCGCGCCTCTTATTCCTAGGAGTGGGCTGCTATATGCTCTTCATATGTAATGGATGTTTTAGGGTAATACCTAGATTTTGGATTTTTTTACTTAATTTTTTATGGTTTCCGCAAAACATTGACTTATGTTCAAAAACACCAATTAGGGTCATCGGATTGAAGCATATAAAAGAAGACAGTTTTTGAGCTTCTACGATGGCCAAGGTTCAAGTCCCACCTAGAACTGGATGCTTTCGAGTTCCCCAAGATGGGTGCCTCTACCTTACAAGGTTGAGTGTGTGTCTTTCCAATTCATTGTACTTTCAAACACAAAAAAATGTGGTCTAGCTACTTGTACAAGCTTTTGAGCTTCTAGAAAAAATATGTGGTCTCTTTCTAAAAAGAATAGATAAACTCCGATTTAATTTTATCTTGTTTTAGGTCAACTCAAAACTTTTTCTTATCCTAGTGAAGTCAAATTCGGACCTGAGCATGGCAGGTAATATCTCGGCGAATTTTGCTGAGCATGGTGACTGATATCTCGAGCTCTTATATGATTTTCTACGAATTATCGAGGGATGCTGGTGATGGGCCAGGAGTGTGTTGTTGGCGTTGGAAATCCTCCTTCTGTAGCAGAGAGTCATTCGCCGACAACTGTAAGAGACAAAGAAAAAGATAGAGGTGAAGATGACAGGGAAAGACATGCGAGTCTTTGTCTCTCTCCATCATCCTCATCCCTATCTTCTTCTTCTCCTCCTTCGCCCTGAAAGCTCAACAAGATATGTCAGAATTCTATTGCTTGTGGATGTGAAACATCTTTGCATTGTTGGGGTGTACATACGCATTTCCATACTGCTTGAACGTAAGTCCATCATACATGATGCAAGGCAATGCCGTTGTATTGTTGGTGCAAGAGAATCCAAGGCCACATACTTGGATGGTTAGCATAATACTCATGGAACTTTATATGATCAATCCCTTGTAAAACCAAGTGCATTTACCTTTGTAAAATTTCATTACTTGCACGTGGAGCTAGGAAGCCTCAAATCATGATTCATTTGGTAGTTGATTGATGAGATAATATATCCTATACTTTAGGATTCACTTTTAGGTGGACTTTTGAATTTCAATTCAAACATTGGCTTCAAACACAAATATAAAAAGAGGATCAAATGACCTGAGTGATATCTCGACTTGATGAGATCATTTAGAAAGGATATATTGTGATTTGAGAGCTCACTCCACAGCTCATTCACACTTCTCACATTGTGCAATTGATTATTGCCAATGACATTGTATTTGTACATGATTTAATACATACATTATCATTACATCTTCATGTCACTTCTCTACCATGACCACATAAATATAGTGATCTTCTCAGAGCTTATTCTCAGTGTATGATTGATCATTTGTATTGATTTAAAGTGTGATATATTCAGTATACTATCTACTATATTGCTTCAAAATCTCATTATCATTGCTTCTCTGAATCGTGAGATATTAGCATTTCATTACTCTATGTTCTATTGACTGATGCACCCCAAAATTGTCAGGCATATCTTATGATTTGCTAAACATCATACTCAGCGTGTATTTTATCATTTTTGAAATCAAGACTTTTCTATGGCTTAAACAACCAAACAATCGGGTAAATAAGAGAAAACAAATCATGCCACCATGGAAAGAGGAAGCTGACTAGAAATGGTGTACATCATCAAGTAGTTTCACCACTACTTACTTGCAAATACGTTATATTCATTTGTTGATGATCAAACATTGATGTGAGCCGATTGATCCTATCAATGTAATTTGACTTTGAATGGTGTACATCATCAAGTAGTTTCACCACTACTTACTTGCAAATACGTTATATTCATTTGTTGATGATCAAACATTGATGTGAGCCGATTGATCCTATCAATGTAATTTGACTTTGAAGTAGTGATGAAAAAATAAATAAATCACACATCTTTGTGCAAATCGCCTAGCCTATAGTCAACTATCACAAGGAGTGATAAATGAATTGTTAGATGCTTCCCTATTTCACCTTGAAACAAAGACATATTAGCTAGAGGAGAGATATTTCTCGTTCTCAACTTTGGGACTAATTTCAAAAATATGTCCAAGAACATAAATAAAGTCAACAAAGCAAGGAATCAGCATATCATAGTAACTTGAATATATCATAAGGATCAAAACAAGTCAAAGAATCATCGAAACCTATGAAAAACAAGAATAAATTATTGGATTATAATAATAAATGAAGTTCGATAAGATGTGAAGAATAATGGAAAATCCAAACCTCATGAAACCCTCAATAAAACTTAACACTTTATGTCATGTTACAAAGATAGGCACATGGATTGAGCCCACAATGGATCGAACCTAAGTTTGGAAGTCCCACGACTATATTTTCTCAAGGTCTTTTAAATATATTGTTTTGGTTTTTCTATTTGTCTCCCTCAATAAGATAATGATTGCTAGCATGTAGAGCGTCACAGTGTATCACTAACACAAACCACTGCATATAACCACTTCAACAAAAGAAGACATCTAGATTATGCGAAACCTCTCACCAAGCGGGTCAACTAGATTCTAGAGGAAATGTTGAGAGCATGTGTCTGGAGACAGACAAATTGGGATAGTTATCTGTGACTAGTCGAGTTTTCTTATAACCATAGGCCTCACAAGGTGACAGGCATGTGTCCTTTTGAGATTAAATATGGCATGAATCCCAATGCTTCCAGTACCATAGGAATGCCGAAGAAATTTCCTAGTGCTTTTGAGTTCTTAACAAACCTCCAAGCAAATAATTTAGAAATTGCTAAAGCCAAGATGCAGCAAGCAGATGAAAGGGGAAAAGAGTATGCTGATGGTAAGAGATCTCCTAGATCCTTTGAGGAAGGGCACAAAGTCTTTCTTTAGATACCAACTAGATCTACTTCACTATCCATAGGGAAGTGTAGTAAGCTTTCACCAAGGTTTTGAAACCAGTGTTTCATGTCAGTAAACTTCGAAAGTATATTCCAAGGAGGATAATCTAATCGAGGGTATTGTTTGTTTGTAGGAAAGTGATAGCACATATCATTTTCAAGACAGGATGCTAGATCGGAGACAAAAACGGTTGAGGAACCTTGTCATCTAGGAGTATCTAATAGCCTGGAGAGGATTACTGCTTAATGACTCTACTTGGGAATCAGAAGCTCTGGTTCGCAAATACTTTTCCTCATTATACATTGAGGACAACGTTCTTTAAAAGGGGGAAAGAGTGTCAAACATTGGTCAATAGGGATCATATTGATCCATAGGTATCATTCCATGCATGTGTGGGATAAAGGCCACTCATTGCCAAGGTTCCAAGCTTGTATCCTAAGGTATTCAGTAGTAATGGGGATGAGTGTTGCATGATGGCCATGGGGCGACACTAGACAATTCCGCATCATTGCTATTTTTTGAATATAAGAGGGTACATATGGATGAAAGGAGAGTTGCACACACATCATTCAAGCCTTTCTTACAAATAGTATATGCGTGCACACTCATAGAGAGAGAGGACACATTGGAAAACTCGTATGTTATTTTTTTATCCGCTTCAGCCTTCGCTATATTCGATATGCACAATCCACTACAGAATCATGGATATGCAGTTTCTTTTTGTGTTATTTCTCCAACGCTTTGTTTTATAATGTATCCATAATCTCTACGCATTTATCTGTTGGATATATTTTATTGTTTATCATGTATTTAAAATTGGTCTACTATTTAGTACAAGTATTTGCTAAAATATATATACCATGATGTCTCTAGGCAAACAATATTTTTTCTGCTTTGATGTATTCTTTATTT
Organism: Ceratopteris richardii; assembly: GCA_020310875.1. NCBI lineage: Eukaryota > Viridiplantae > Streptophyta > Polypodiopsida > Polypodiales > Pteridaceae > Ceratopteris > Ceratopteris richardii. Next base: position 86,802,123 of record CM035409.1, on the reverse strand, counting down.
GGTTGAACTCATTCCATAGATGGTTCTTCCTAAGTTTGGTGCTAGCAGAGAAGGTCTCAAGCGCATCCCACGTCTCTTGAGATGTTTTGCATCCTTTAATATGTGATATCAAGAAATCAAAAATACATTTTAAGATATACGACTTGGCTTGAGCATCTCGTGCACACCAAAGTGTGAGCTTCTTAGTCTCGTCTTGTGTAGCTCCTCCTTTGGATCTTGGAATAGGCATAACTTCATCACTTGCCACAATTCCATAGAGATTTCTACCTTGGAAGTAAGCTTCCATTCTGATTTTCCAAGTAGCATAGTTGTTCCTATCAAGCTTCTCAATCAAGGAGGTAAAACCATCATCCATCTTGACATAGCTCTCATACCACTATGAATACTTGGAGAAACTTGAGTAGTAGAAATATGTTCTCTCAAGTGTTGAAGTTTGGTCTAGCTAACTAGCATAAGACCAGCCCCTTTGCTTTTGAAGAGTCTAATACACCTAATAAGCTTCAAATAAATGCAATAAAATACCCTATGTGCTTTGGAATATCAAAGAGAAAAGATTGACATAAAATAGATAGGTTTGCACATGGACTAGACCAAGGAGCTTGCTAATTATGGATGATTCATGATCCTTCAAATGCTTAGTACTCTTAGCCTAATTACAATTACCTAATTTCCTTTTCAGAAAAGCTGAAATGTATGGTTGAGCTGCTAATATGCGCAAGAGTTGAATTTATCATCAGGCTATGTGCTACGTACAAGCTAAACATTGATAGGTGGTGATCTTGAATTTTCAAGGATGTTCAGATATAGACCTCGAGACCATAAATGACTTGTTTCTCACAATCCAATTAACTAAATAATGTGAAAATTTGTACACATAAGGTAGACACTAATAGCTTTCCAATTTGTCCTTAAGCATAAACATTGAACCAATCTGGAGTGAGAACTAGCCTCTACAAATTGAGAAATCTTGGAAATGATGAAAGTTTTGGAACAATCCTAGAGTCTATATAAAGACTTGAAATCACTTGTACAATACATGGAAGCAATATACATACACTTGTGACCATCACTGTCTTGCTCCTTCAATTTTTTGCATCATCTTCTTTGCCAACACTAATCTTGCAAAGGTTGTTGCACTCTCACTAGAGCTTCAAATTGAGTGCAAGATGGCACATTAGAAAGGTATTAGTGTCTAGTTTATGCATATAGATTTTCATAAAATTTAGTCTAGTGGATGTAGAGAAAGTTGAGTTTTTATGTATCAGGGTCAATCTTTGCATATCCTTGAAAAATAGGAGGTACCACCATTGAGTATCTGATTCATTCCTACAGCATATTTTTCTTATTCCTTATACTTTTGTGCATTCTATACACTCAACCCTATATGTATCACTCCCATAAAAGGAATTTTTTGAATTGTAATCACATTGGTTGCTATGAGCATTTGAAGTTCATTGTCTCTTCCATAGATAGTAAGTTTTTTGAGCTAGTTGACCTGCGAATCTATCTGTTTTGTATCGACTTCTTCTGCTTGATGCAGCAAAGTGCATAGTGCATTTCTTTGCACTTATTGCATGCCTATAAGGTCTATTTGAGTCTCCATAAGCTCAAGGGTTGGTCTTGAGCCGGCTGGCTAGACCAAACTTCATTGCTTCAAAACGCACTTTTCTACCTCCTACAAGCTTCTCCAAGTTCTTTTAGTGGTATCATAGCAATATCAAGATGGGTGACGGCTTTCTCTCAATGATCGAGAAGCTTGATCGACACAACTATGGGGCTTGGAAAATCAGAATGGAGGCCTATTTGTGAGGTAGAAATCTTTATGCGATTGTAGTAGGTGATGAAGCTATGCCTATTATAAGATCCAAAGGAGGACCTACACAAGAGGAGACAGATAAGCTCACACTTTGCTGCACAAGGGAAGCTCAAGCAAGGTCATACATACTAAAATCTATCTATGATTTTCAATTACCACATATTAGAGGATGCAAGACATCTCAAGGGACTTGGGATCCCCTCAAGACTTTCTTTTCTGCTAGTACCAAAGCAAGAAATAATCATCTTTGGAACGAGTTCAACCAAATGAATAAGACACCTAAACAAACCATAATAGAGTTTTTTACCAAGGTCAAGGAGGTTGCGGATCACTTAGCATCCATAGGATATCTGATTGAAGAAGAGGCTATCATGAGGCAAATTCTCAATGGTGTTCGAAATGATAAGCAATGGCAATCCTTCACGACGGCTTATGATCTCATCATGGATGTGCAAACTCCAAACTTCAACATCTTTCTTGGACAACTCTTCAATTAAGAGGCCAACAATAGCATAAAGGAAGGTAATGCATATCATGTATATGTGTGCATGTGTGTATGTATATGTGATGTGTGTGTATGTGTATGTGCATGTATGCATGTGTGTGTATACATATGTGAGTGTGTATATATATGTGTGTGTGTGTATGTGATATGCATGTGTGTATGTATGTATGTGTGTGTGTACATGCATATGTGTGTATGTATGTATGCATATGCATGTGTGTATGCACATATGTGTGTGTATACATATGCGTGTGTATACATATGTGTGTGTATACATATGTGTGTGTATACATATGTGAGTGTGTATGTAATATGCATGTGTGTATGTATGTATGTGTGTGTGTACATGAAAATATGTGTGTATGTATGTATGCATATGCATGTGTGTATGTATACATGTGTGTGTGCACATGTGTGTATGTATATGTGTGTATACATGTATGTATGTATGTGAGTATGAGAATGAATATGTGTGTGTATGGATATGCATGTGTGTATCTAATATGCATGTGTGTATGTAATATCCATGTTTGTATGTAATATGCATGTATGTATGTATATGTGTGTATGCATGTGAGTATGTAATATATATGTGTATGTATATGTATGTGTGTATGTAATATGTATGTGAGTGTGTATGTAATATGCATGTGTGTATGTAATATGTATGTGAGTGTGTGTATGCATATGTGTGTGTATGTATGTATGCATCTCTCTCTCTATCTCATTCTCTTTCTATTTCATCTCTCTCTCTTTCACTCTCTCTCTATCTTTCTCTTTCATCTCTCTCTTTCTTTCTCTCTCTCTCTCTCTCTTTATGTTTCTCTAGATCTCTCTCTTTCTTTCATCTCTCTCTCTCTATCTCACTCTATATCAATCGAAAACAAAACAATCACTTACATCCATGTAATTGTTTGGAGCGTTGTCATCAAGGTCCACCTAATGTTGCCCTTCGTCGAATCCCAAAGATTTGATGCCAAAAAGCTCCTGCAAAACGAAAGAGAAGAGAAATTAGAAAAGGGAAAACACAAAGAAAGAGAAAGGGTGCTACAGTATGTGCAATTCTTACCAAAATTTTAGATCTAGAGAAACAGAGTTGTAGAGAGAGAGAGAGAGAGAGAGAGAGAAAGAGAGAGAAAGAGAGAGATGTGTGTACACAATAGGTTCGGAATGTAGTTCGCACGTGCAAACTCGACAGTAGCAAACTTTGGTTCAAAATGCAAGCAGATGTCGAATTTTTTCTCTCGGGCCCAGTTAAAAGTTTCCTCGGTATAAGCATCGGTATGAGCGTCGGTATAAGCATCGGTAACTTACAGTAAAGTACCGACGCCTATACCGACGCTCATACCGATGTCGTGTATACCGACGATTAAATGACCATCGGTATTACATCCGTGTTTTTTCAAGCATTTTCAACGGTCATATGGATGCCGAGGGGTGGCCGTTGGTATGGGCAACGTCGGTATGCCCCTCATATGTCGTAGTGTAGCCCATTGTGGTGTGGTGTTGAACACATGTACAATGCATCTAAATGTTGTTGAATAACCTGTAGGGAATCAAAGATCAATATATCATTAGCATCATATAATATAAGTGAGATTTATGTCTTTCCAATTGTGATTCTTTTTCTCTAAGTCTCACAACATAACAGGAAAACTCATCCACATACATACTAATTAATGTAGGAGATAATGAAAAACCTTGTTTCACTCTAATAGTGGAGTGAACCAAGGAAGGTATACCCTCCAAAGTGCTTAAATATATGATTAGGGATTTGTATAATTCCATAATCCCTCATACGAGCTCTATGGGTACAACATGACCTACAACCCTCATGTGGATCTTGTTAAAACATATGTGCAAAAAACATTTTGGAGATCTACAAAGCAATAATATATGCATCTCGCATGTGATGCCTCCCCCCCCCTTCAATAATGGCTCATAAGATAATGATGTAATCAAGTGCAGAGATGTTGTTCTTGAAACTATGAATACTCTTAGAAACCTGAGTAATAGATCCTATGCTCCTAAGTGTTGAAATTTGGTATTGCGAACTAGCACAAGACCAGTTCCTTTGCTTTTGAAGAGTCTAATATACCTTATGAGATTCAAATAAATGCAATAAAATACCCTATGTGATTTGGAAGATCAAGGAGAAATGAGTTACACAAAACACATAGGTTTGCACATAGACTAGACCAAGGAACTTGCTAATTATAGGTGATTCATGCAATTTCAAATATTCACTGCTACTAGATTGATTACAGTTAGCTAAATTCCTCTTAGAGGAAGGTGAAATACATGATTGAGTTGCTGCTATGTACAAGGTTGAATTTATCATCCGGCTATGTGCTAATCGGAAGCTAAGCACTAATAGGTGGTGATCTTGACTTTTCAGGGATGTGCAGAATTAGACCATGAGACCATAAATGACTTGTTTCTCACAACCTACTAAACCTAATGATTGTAAAAACTTGTATCCATAAATAAGACATGTATCTTTTCAATGATTCCTTATGAATAAAGATTGGAACATTATGGAGTGAGAACCAGCCTCTAAAAGTTGACAAGTCTTGGAGATACTCATGCAAGGAAAAAGAAGATGAGGAAAGTGAAGATCAAATATGATTATACATTGCTTTAACATATTGTACAAGAATTTGTGAATCTTTATATAGACTCTCTTGAGATTTTAGGACTCCTATACAATGAGTTTGAATTCAAATCACCTGGCAAGCTTGATTCTTGTGATTGAATATTACTTCCCCTATAATCTAGGATAGTAGAAATCAAGTTCAAAGACTTGATTTAGATGATTGATTGATCACCAAGATAACCAACCTCCAATCTCATGAATTTGTTAGTATCCCATATTTACCCTCTACCAAGAATAAAGACTTGGAAACTATAAATGCAAACTAAACTTAACACCTTAACACTATGGTGCTCTTACAAGTAAGGTCTTGAAGTTAAAGAGACATTCAAGCATGATGCAAGCTTGAATTTGTTCTTACATATCCCCGTAAATCTAAAGCATGCTTGAGTCTTGATTCCTTGATGATTTGAATACCTCCTATTGACTTGAACCTACAAAGTTTAACTCCATCAAGAGATTTATTCACCATATATGCTACTTGGTTTTCAATTGGTACAAAAGAAACATCAATTTCCTTTTCCATGAGCCTCTCCATGATAAAATGATAATTAACCTCTGTATGTTTGGTTCTTGCATGGTAAAGATGACTTGATGTTAGGTGCATAGAACTTATATTGTCTCCAAATATGTGAAGTTTGGGACTCACAAGTCCTAAATATGCATACAATTCTTTTATCCATATAGTTTCATGAGTTGCTATGATCAAAGCCCTATATTCTCTTTCAGTTAAGGATAGTGCAACTGTAGGTTGCTTCTTGGATATACATGATACAAGATTAGAAGCTGCAAAATCTAGAAAACCTGAAGTACTCTCATCTTGGGATCTTGCCCAATATATAGTATAGCTTTAGATCCAAATTTTATGTAAATGGATAGAATATACCTTCATTGATATTGCCTTGTAGATACTTGAGCACTCTCTTAGCTACATCCTTATGTGGTTTTCTTGGAGAGTGCATGAATTGACTTAGCAGTCCTACACTATATGAGATGTGTTCCCTTGTATATGTAGCATAGATTACACTACCTACCAAACTTTGGTACTCTTTTATGTGTTCAATCTATTCACTTTCATAAACATTAAGCTTGGAATTTATTTCCAAAGGTGTACATGTTGGCTTTGCATTATCCATCTTGAATTTCAAGAGTAGATACTAAATGTACCTCTTTTGAGTCAAGTACAACCCTTGATCTGTATATATGACCTGCACACTAAAGAATGTGAGCTCTCCAAGGCCACTAATCTTGATTTCTTCTTGAATATGCACTGTGATTTTTTCTATTCCAACCAAGTCATCGCTTGTCATGATTATGTCATCTACATACACATAAAAATAGATAACATCAATATGAACCTTCTTGGTGAACAACAAGGATTTGAATTGCTTGACTTGAAACCTTGATCTTGTAGATAGGTTACCATTCTAAAATTCCAAGCTCTAGGAGCTTGTTTCAATCCATATAATGCTTTTTTGTTCCTACATACATAAGTAGGATAATTAGGGTTTTCAAACCCTAGAGGTTGTGACATGTAATCCCTCTTCATTGATTCCTCCATTGACAAAAGTGTTCTTGACATCACGTTTAAGCAGCTTCCAATTCCTTAGAGCTACTACAATAAGCAAGGTCCTAATGGTATTCATTATTGCAATTGGTGAAAAAGGATCTCCATAGTCTATGAACTGTGTTTGCGCACATCGTTTAACAACCAACCTAGATTTGTACTTGCAAATTTATCCATCTTAATTCATTTTCACTTTATAGATCCATTTGCAAACTATTACCTTTTGATTGGCTTGCATTGGAACAAACTCCCATGTGTCCATTTCATTTAAGGCTTCTATCTCCTCTTTCATGGACTTCTCACAACTATGGTTACCCTTAGCTTTTTTTTATGTTGAGGGTTCTTATGAAACTGAGTCTTTCTGTGAATAAGTACATTATTGTTTACAAACATAGAGTCCTATCCATACCTTTCAGGTTGCTTTCTGTCCCTTGTTGACCTTCCAAGAGTGTGTTTTGACCACTCTCCACATTCTTGCATCTTGGCCATTCCTCTTGATTTCTAGAGCTTATTTTCTCTCTCAGTCTCATCTTGATTATCATATGATTCACTTCTTGAGTCCTGCACCTGTGTATCATGCTTGCTACCTAATGGTTGAAAATTTGAATTAAGAGCATAGGGTAAGTTTACCTTTTGCTTGGGCTCTTTATACCATAATCTATGTTCTTCAAATACAACATCCCTACTTGTGGTAAATTCCTTTGTGGATATATTATGGACATGTATGCCATTTAAGTTGAATCATAGCCAATAAATAAAGCCTTGGTTGCCCTTTCATCTAATTTTTCTTTGATTTGTGTGGCAACCGTTCTTCTCTCTCCTCCCCTCCTCACCCTGAAACCCTCCCCCCTCTCTTATTGGAGTTTATTGACCTCCAAAATATAGCAGGAAGTAGGTGGAACCCCCTAGGAACAAGTTGACCTTCTCACAAACTTCATCACAGAAAACCAGTCATGCTTGCCAAGCTTACTTTTCTCTACTAGATTAGAATTTTCTAAAAATGTTTTAACCACATATACTAGAGACCAAGAGCTTTCCAATGAGTCAAAGAACACTCAATTTGGATATGTACACAAGGAGATATGACCTCTGCAAGTTTGAGGTTTAATGGAGACCTTCAGCAAGGGTGAAACCAGAGAACATACACTACTTGCAGAGAGTACTGCTCTCAGCTCACTAATTCAATGATTATGAAAATTTACCGGACGAAAGTAGACAGTAAGAGCTTTCAAATGAGCTAACAAACATGTAATTTGGATATATAAGGATGGAGATACAAGCTTTGCAATCTCTGCATTAAAAACTACAACAGCATAGAGATACACATATGCCTCTCTTGGACTTCCCACAAGATCACGACTTTTCTCCTCTTTTTATAGCATGGGAAACTAATCTAAAACCTTTGTAATACATCTAAATTTGTGGTAGACACTTGGGTGGAGGTATTACATGACTCAAGTGCTCAAATAAGCAAAGTATTGATGGACTTTGAGAACTAGCCACATCTACCTTCCACTAGGACACCACTGCAGCTCCCTTGTGACTCACTAATTTGACTCACCATGTTCTAGAACTCACGTGGTATTTTTGCTATCTTTTATGAAATATGAGCCTTCTTGAAGTATTTGAAGACTTCCCAAAGGTATTTATATAATTTGAAACTTGTACCCTACATAAAACAAATGTTCGCAACATTCTCCCCCTCAAGTCTCAAAGGGTATTTCCTTCATGCCAAGAATATAGTTGAATCTTTGAAGCTTTGGTCCATCCAAGGATTTGGTGAAGATATCTGCAACTTGATCCTTTGTTCCCACAAAAGAAATTTGTACTTCATTGTTTATGGCCTTCTCTCGAACATAATGATAGTGAACCTCTATATGCTTTGTTCTAGCATGAAAGATAGGATTTGAGGTCATATAAATGCTGCTCAAGTTATCCCCATATATTAGTGGTACATCAACCTGCACATTCAAGTCATGAAACAACTTTTTAAACCACATAAACTCAGTAGTAGCCAATGCTAAACCTCTATACTCAGCCTCTGTAGAAGATAAAGCAACTGTAGGCTGTTTCTTTGAACTCCATGTTAATGTTTTGTTTCCTGTTATTACCACATATCCACTTGTGGATCTTCTGTCATCTTTGCTTCCAGCCCAATCTGCATCACTAAAGACTTTAAGAGTTAGATAACCATCATGAGTATAAAATAATCCTTCGTTCATGGTACCTTTCAAATACCTAAGCACTCTTTTCACTGCATGCATATGAGGTACTCTAGGTTCATGCATAAATTGTGACAATACTCCCACTGCATAGCATATATCAGGTCTAGTTTTTGTTGCATAAATCAAAGATCCTACCATGGATCTATATGCATTCATATCATGCAACTCATCACCTTCCTTTGCACTCAACTTTACATTACATTCCATTGGAGTAGAAACAAATTTACATTCCTGCATACCAAACCTTTTTCAGCATATCACATATAAACTTTCTCTGTATCAACCACATACCTTCATCACCATACACAATTTCAATCGGAAGAAAGTATCTAAGCAAACCAAGATCTGAAATTTTAAATTCCTTTCCCAAATTACCTTTTATCTCATCAATTGCTTTTGCATCATTCCCTGTAATCAACAAGTCATCCACATAAATGCATACATAGACACACATGTCATCTACATGTTTTACATAAAGTGAAGGATCAGCGTGACTCGCTATGTATCCTTGCAGCATAAGATACTTTACCAACCTTGCATTCTATGCCCTTGGTGCCTGTTTAAGCCCATACAATGCCTTCTTTAACTTGCATACATGATTAGGACATTTTGCATCCACATAACCATCTAGTTGTGGCATATACACTTCTTCATTTAACTCACCATTAAGAAAGGCATTCTTTATATCGAGTTGATATATATTCCACCTTTTACTTGCAGCTAAAGCCAAAAAAGTTCTCACCATTGCCATGTTTGCTACTGGACTAAATGTTTCTTCATAGTCCAATCCTTGAGTTTGATTATATCCTTTTGCTACAAGTCTAGCCTTATATCTTGACACACTACCATCACTATTTCTTTTAATCTTAAAAACCCACTTGCAACCAATTACCTTTTGTTTTGGTGTCTTTGGAACTAAAGTCCAAGTCTTGTTATCCTTTAGTGGTTCCATTTCTTCTCTCATTGCTTTCTCCCACTTTTCATCTCCTTTTGCCTTATCATAACATGAGGGTTCATTTTCCTGCTCAACTTTTGTCATAAAAGCATAATGAGTATTCATGAAAGATTCATATGTATACCTTTGAGGTTGCTTACTCACTCTTGAAGTTCTTCTTACCTCTAATGTAGATGCTCTTCCTTTCTTATTAGGAACCTTTGATGATTCTCCATACTCACATACATCACTAATTTCCTCTCCTTCATCATTAACTTCAACAAGTTTGAGTTTACCTTTACTTTTAACACTTGGAGGTGACTCTTGCCTTAATCTTCCATTGAAAGGTAGCTCACTTTCTTCGTCCAAACCACTTTTCTCATCACTTAAACTTCTTGTGGGCTGAGGTAAGCACTCATCTCCTTCACCTGTATCTTCTTCATCTCCATTTATGACCTGCAAACTTTTCTTATCTACATACCATGAAAGTGATTCATCAAAATTTATATCTCTTGAAACAACCACCTTATTGGTATGAGGATTATAACATCTATATCCTCTTTGAGTATCTGCATAACCAATAAATATACACTTTTTTGATTTCACATCAAGTTTTGATCTCACTTCACGAGGTAGATGTGCATAACATACACAACCAAATACTTTCAAATGACTTACACTTGGTTTCCTTCCATGTTATACCTCATATGGTGTCAAATGATGAACTCCAGCAGTAGGTACTCTATTCATAATGTACACACTTGTGCTAACAGCTTCAGCCCAAAAAGAATTAGGCAAACACATATCATTTAGTATGCTTCTAGATGCTTCTGCTATGATTCTGTTTCTTCTTTCTGCGACTCTATTTTGTTGTGGAGTATACCTGCATGTAACTTCTCTTTTGATACCTTCATCATACAAAAAATCAGTAAAAGCTTGAGAGAAATACTCTCCCCCTCCATCGGATCTTAGCTTCTTAACATATCTTCCTATTTGCTTCTCGACAAATGATATAAAATTTTTGAAACAATCAAAGACTTCACTCTTATGTTTAATGAAATACACAAATGTCATTCTACTATGATCATCAATGAATGATACATAGTACTTATTACCAGCCAAGGATGCCTCTTTAGTAGGACCCCATATGTCTGTGTGTATAAGATCTAGCAATCTACTGCTTACATAGCTTGAATGCTTGAAAGGCTGTCTACTCTGCTTACCCATTTGACATGCTTCACAAAGATGCACCATATGTTGCTTAGTAAGATCAGGTAATCCTTCAACAATCCTCTTCTTTGATAGCTCCTTTAACCTATGTACATTCATGTGTCCAATCCTTTTGTGCCATAGATCAAGCTCTGCTATTCGATGCATACCATAAGAGAAATAGTTTGTATGATTTGGGTTTACCTTGAATGTAAACAATCTACCTTGTTTTTGACCTCTAGCAATTAACCTCCTTTGCTTTGGATCCTCAATGAAGCAACCTGCATGATAAAATCTTATTTGCAAACCTTTTTCTACCATTTGACCAACTGACATCAAATTCTTCGTGATTGTTGGCACATAAAGTACATCCTTCAAGCAATTTGTCTTGCTCTTATCCTGCATAAAAACATCTCGAACCTACATAATCTTATGTGTTGTATCATCTCCTGTTTCAACATGACCTTTACATGAAGGATTATGCATATTAGAAAACCATGAAGCATCATGTGACATATGGTTAGAGCAACCACTATCTACATACCATACATCACTATTGAAATTCATCTTAGTTTCTACATTCATCATAAGAAGAGAATCATAATCTTCACGTTTACCTTCAACTGCATAATTTCCTTGTTGTTTATCTCTTCTTGAATAGCCTCCTCTTCGATTACCACCTTGATTATTTTCATTTTGATAGCAATCTTTGGCATAGTGTCCATACCTTCCACATATATAGCAATTGTTGTTATCTTCACTCCTTTGTCTTTGATTGTAGTTGCCTCTCGTACCTCTAGCGCTTGATCTTCCTCTTCCTCTTGTGTTGAAGAAGCCACTTGAAGTCCCTTGATCATCGCTCCTTCTTCCTCGACCTCTATTTGAACCTCTTCTTCCTCTGTTTCCACCTCTTGATGATCCTACATAAAGAGCTTGTCCTTGAGATCCTTTTTGATTTGAAGTAGAGCCATTTAGATTCATCTCCTCCGTGATCATAAGAGCAACCAGTTGATCAAATTCTGGTAATTCTCCTCTAACATAAATTGAAGTAATGAATGGTTTCCATCTCTCATCATCCTTGAGTCCGTTGAGAGTATGTGCAACCAAGTCGTCATCCTCCACATGTGCTTGAATTGATCCTAGTTGATATGCAATCTCTTTAACCTTCAACAAGTAATCATTGACCGATGTCCTTGTATCTTTCTTTATGTTATTCAACTCATTTTTGAGTTGAATCTTCCTTGCTCTTGTACCTATAGCATACAACCTTTCCAATGCAAGCCAAACATCTCTACTTGTGTCTAGATCTTGTATGTGTCCTACCATTGAATCTTGAATATTTTGTGATAAGATGAATATAACCTTTTGTCTCTTTCATTCCAAAGTCTAAACTCCCTCAATTGATGCTGAATTGGATCCTCTCGTAATATAGGTTTGATATCCGTTCCATCAATCAAACCATACAAGCCTCTACCTTGCAAGTATGTTGTGATTCTAAATCGCCATGCTTCATAGTTGTTCTTATCAAGCTTCTCTATTTGTGCATGTTGATCGCCCATTGTGTAAAATACTAAACTTCCTCCTTTAACCCTCCTTTTGGATATATGTGATAAGAAGAAGTATGAGATTTACCTTTGTAATAAAGTCTATGCACCTTTCTTTGTTTGGATGTTGCTTGAGATGCTTCCTTGCTATGTCCTTCTACCTTTGTGTAGTGTCGATGATGAACCGCTACTCCAATAGCTTCAAATTCTTCATCAAGGTATTATAACCTTCTCCAAGCTTCAATTACAAGCTCTGATACCAATGTTGGAGTTTATTGACCTCCAAAATATAGCAGGAAGTAGGTGGAACCCCCTAGGAACAAGTTGACCTTCTCACAAACTTCATCATAGAAAACTAGTCATGCTTGCAGAGCTTACTATTCTCTACTGAATTAGAGTTTTCTAAAAGTGTTTTAACCGCATTTACTAGAGACCAAGAGCTTTTCAATGAGACAAAGAACACTCAGTTTGGATAAGTAGACAAGGAGATATGACCTCTGCAAGTTTGAGGTTTAATGGAGACCTTCAGCAGGGGTGAAACCAGAGAACATACACTACTTGCAGAGAGTATTGCTCTCCGCTCCCTAAATCAATGATTATGCAAATTTATAGGAAGAAAGTAGACAGTAAGAGCTTTCAAATAAGCTATCAAACATGTAATTTGGATATATAATGATGGAGATACAAGCTATGCAATCTCTGCATAAAAAAACTACAGCAGCATAGAGATACACATATGCCTCTCTTGGACTTCCCACAAGATCACGACTTTTCTCCTCTTTTTATAGCATGGGAAACTAATCTAAAACCTTTCTAATACATCTAAATTCGTGGTAGATACTTGGATGGAGGTATTACATGACTCAAGTGCTCAAATAAGCAAAGTATTGATGGACTTTGAGAACTAGCCACATCGATCTTCCACTAGGACACCACTGCAGCTCCAGTGTGACTCACTAATTTGACTCACCATGTTCTAGAACTCACGTGGTATTTTTGCTATCTTTTATGAATAATATGAGCCTTCTTGAAGTATTTGAAGACTTCCCAAAGGTATTTACATAATTTGAAACTTGTACCATACATAAAACAAATGTTCGCAACATCTCTCTCTCCCCCCGCCCCGCAGCCCTCCACCATCCCCTCCCCTCAGCCCCCGCACTCCCCCCCGCCACCTCCTCCCCTCAACCCTTGCACTGCCCCGCGACCCCCTCCCTGCCCCTTGAGCCCCCACAACCCTCCTCCTCCTCTCTCTCTCTCTCTCTCCCCCTCTCTCTCTCTCCCTCTCTCTCTCTCTCTCTCTCTCTCTCTCTCTCTCTCTCTCTCTCTCTCTCCCCTTCCCTCGCTGACCTCGCCCCCCGCATGCCCCTCCCTTTCTCTCTCTCTCTCTCTCTCTCTCTCTCTCTCTCTCTCTCTCTCTCTCTCTCTCTCTCTCTCTCTCTCTCTCTCTCTCTCTCTCTCTCTCTCTCTCTCTCTCTCTCTCTCTCTCTCTCTCTCTCTCTCTCTCTCTCTCTCTCTCTCTCCCCTTCCCTCGCTGACCCCGCCCCCCGCGTGCCCCTCCCTTTCTCTCTCTCTCTCTCTCTCTCTCTCTCTCTCTCTCTCTCTCTCTCTCTCTCTCTCTCTCTCTCTCTCTCTCTCTCTCCCTCCCTCCCTCTCTCTCTCTCTCTCTCTCTCTCTCTCTCTCTCTCTCTCTCTCTCTCTCTCTCTCTCTCTCTCTCTCTCTCTCTCTCTCTCTCTCTCTCTCCCTCTCCCCTTCCCCTGCTGACCCCACTGACCCTGCCCCCCACTTCCCCCCTCAGCCCCCGCTGACCCCGCCCCCCTCTTCCCCCCTCAGCCCCTCTGACCCCGCCCCCCGCATACCCCTCTCTCTCTCTCTCTCTCTCTCTCTCTCTCTCTCTCTCTCTCTCTCTCTCTCTCTCTCTCTCTCTCTCTCTCTCTCTCTCTCTCTCTCTCTCTCTCCCCCCTTCCCCCGTTGAACCCGCCCCCCACTTCCCCCCTTAGCCCCCGCTCACCACGCCCCCCCTCAGCCCCCGCTGACCCCGCCCCTCTCTTCCCCCTCAGCCCCCGCTGACCCCACCCCCGCGTGCCCCTCTCTTTCTTTCTCTCTCTCTCTCTCTCTCTCTCTCTCTCTCTCTCTCTCTTCTCTCTCTCTCTCTGTCTCTCTCTCTCTCTCTCTCTCTCTCTCTCTCTCTCTCTCTCTCTCTCTCTCTCTCTCTCTCTCTCTCTCTCTCTCTCCCCCCTTCCCCTGCTGACCCCACTGACCCCGCTCCCCACTTCCCCCCTCAGCCCCCGCTGACCCCGCCCCACCTTTTCCCCCTCAGCCCCCTCTGACCCCGCCCCTTGCGTGCCCCTCCCCTTCTCTCTCTCTCTCCCCCTGTCTCTCTATCTCTCTCTCTCTATCTCTCCTTCCCCTGTGTGCTCCTCCCCTTCTCTCTCTCTCTCTCTCTCTCCCTCTCTCTCTCTCTCTCTCTTTCTCTCTCTATCTATCTATCTATCTATCTCTCCTTCCCCTGTGTGCCCCTCCCCTTCTCTCTCTCTCTCTGTCTCTCTCTCTCTCTCTCACTCTCTCCCCTCTCTCTCTCTCTTCTCTCTCTCTCTCTCTCTCTCTCTCTCTCTCTCTCTCTCTCTCTCTCTCTCTACTTCCCCCACTAACCCCCTTGACCCTGCCGCCCACTTCCCCTCTCAACCCCCGCTGACCCCACTTCCCCCCTCAACCCCCGTTGACCCCGCCCCACCTTTTCCCCCTCAACCCCCGCTGACCTCGCCCCCCGCATGCCCCTCCCCTCCTCTCTCTCCCTCCCCTCTCTCTCTCTCTCTCTCTCTCTCTCTCTCTCTCTCTCCCTCGCTGACCCCATTGACCCCGCCCCCCCTCTTCCCCCTCAGCCCCCACTGACCTCGCCCCCGCGTGCCCCTCCCCTTCTCTCTCTCTGTATATATATATATATATATATATATATATATATATATATATATATATATATATATATATATATATATATATATATATATATATATATATATATATATATATATATATATATATATATATATATATATATATATATATATATCTACCACCCCATCCCGCAGCCCTCCACTCCCTCACACCCGCACCCCTGCCCCACCACCTCCCTCTGCCTTCCCCACAGCCCCACCTCCCCGCCACTGTGTCACACTGATGATGAAGTAGCCCAACTTCGCCATCATTAGAAGATTTGCGGACCACTCAGGATATAAGAAGGCATATTTGGTGTACAATATGTAACAACAATGGACATTCCAATGCTAATTGCCCTAAGAAGGTAAGCTTTCAATTTTGTGGAAAGGATGGTTATGAAGCTAGAGATTGTTACTACCTCAAGGGTACACAGCAACGAGGTAACCCTCAAGCTTTGGATTCATATTATGCTAGTAATTCAAATACACCTAATAGAGAGGAAAATCGTACAACAAAGCCTAGATATAATAGACCATTGATGTGTTATCGTTGTGGTGAGCATGGCCATATGCAAAATAGGTGTTCCCTCCAGAAGGTGCACCTCCTTGTCAACATTGTCTAGAGGCCAAGGATCACTATACCAAAGACTGCCCAAGAAGCCGTCCTGCTCCAATCCACATAATTGCAGTCTCTTCACAAGAAGAAGGTATGACCACTCAGTCTTATGCTGTTTCATCCTCTGCAATGCCCATGATGACTAGAGCCAGACAAGCAACAGAAATCCGTAGACAGGAACAACAAGGATTCCAGGATAAAGAGGAGGAAAAGAAGGTTGGGTGGAAGGGCCAAGCAAAAATTGAAGGAGCTTATGAAAGGATGGCTACTTCTCTAAGGGACCAACCAACAAGTCTGCAAGAAGACATGAGGTAAACATTGAACAGATCTTGAAAGGTATTCATCACAAGGTTAGTCTATACAAACTTATAAGGATGGATTGAGAAATAAGAAGTGACTTATTGAAGATTATACACTCTGCTCACTTGATCCAATCACCTAGTATAGATGGTTTCATGGTTGATTTTCCCCCTGCACCCTTGGCAGACTACCAAAGCTCAAGATTATCTGTTTGTATAAAGGATGAAGCTCTCACAAGTGTGATCATAGATGGAGGCTCTGCTATCAATTTGATTCCAGATTTCACAATGAAGAAACTGAATTTGAACCCCACCAAGATGGCACCATTCACAGTTACACTAGTGGATCAACATCGGATTGCGCCTCTTGGCATTATTGAAAAGGTATTGATGATCGTACAGGCTTGCCACTTTGTTCTAGATTTTGTTTTTATTGAACTTCCACAAGAGACTTCTTACCCTTTACTCCTGGGGAGACCTTGGCTGAGGCAAGCAAAAGCTTTGCAAGATTGGGGGAAAAACAAACTATGGATTTCAATAAGCACCAATAGCCAACTGCAACTACATTTGGAAGAAGGATTCGACTCAGGGAAAACTACTGGGTATACGGTGGACACTCAAGTAATGCCCTCTCTACCCCAAGAAGAAGATACATTATTGAATTGGATGATGGAAAGTGCAGAGTGTTGCACGGTGGAAATCAATGAAATAGAGGAAGAAGTTGCTGATAAAGAAATTGCAGAAAAAGGCCATGAAGTTCACAAGGAGTTGGAGAATGAGAGTTTGCAGGAGAATACAAACTTTGAAGAGGCAACAAATATAGAAGTATCCGGGATGGAAAGTTATGAGCGTGAGTGAAGAGAAGATCTTCCCTTTTCGGATATACCTCAAGGATGGACCAGGGAACATATTGCAGAATACAAGCTAAATTCCACTCCTCCATACAATGGAGATGATTTCTCAAGTAAGACCAATCCTGAAGCACTGGTTCAAGAAATAAATTTAGGGATGAAGAGAATCCTCAAGTAGTCCACTTGGCCGCTTAGCTATAGCATTATCCTCCTTTACTGCAGAAAGTAACTTCTTTACTTTTTGCTTATAAAAATGTCTTCGCATGGTCCTACAAAGATCTAACAGGGATACCAGAGGAGCTTGGATTACACAGAATACCCTTAGTTGAGGGAGCCGTGCCTGCAAGAAGTAGGCCGTATCGACTCAATCCAAAGTATGCAGAGGTGGTAAAGGTGGAAATTACAAAACTAGAAGAAGCAGGTATAATTGTTCCAGTAGAACATTCCAGGTGGCTTTCTTCTATGGTCATTGTACCCATGAAAAATAGTGGAAAAAGAAGAGTCTGTGTTGATTTTCATGCCTTAAATAAGGTAACTGTTCAAGATGGATTTCCTCAACCCTTCACAGAGCAGGTACTTGAGGAAGTAGCCGGTTACACTTTGTATAGCTTCTTGGATGGTTTTAGTGGCTACAATCAGATAGTGATCCATCCTGATGATAGGGACAAAACAGCCTTTGTTACTCCATGGGGCACTTATGTTAATACTCGCATGGCTTTTGGTTTCAAGAATGCACTAGCTTCATTTAATAGAACAATGTATCTAATATTGGGCAAATGGTTGACAACCTTTTTACAAATTTTCATGGATGACGTTTCAGTATTTTAAGGCACAGATAGAAGAGCAGCAGTTCAAGATTTCCATGACCATTTGGAAAATCTAAAAGAAATCTTTGAGCAATGTCTTAGAACAGGTTTGAAAGTAAATCCTACTAATTGTCACTTTTTGGTCACTAAGGGCACTCTTCTCGGTCACATAGTATCTTCTAAAGGGATAACGGTGGATCCTGCGAAGGTTACTGCTATCCTTTCCATGCCTATTCCACAAAGCCCAAAGGAAGTGAAAAGATTTTTGGGTCATGCAGGATACCATAGAAGATTTATATGAATGTATTCAGAAATAGCTAAGCCCTTATTAAGGCTTACCAGTAAAAAGGTCCCTTTCTCATGGAGTGCTGAAGCTGAGAAAGCATTTTGTGAACTAAAATTGAGGTTATCTACTAGTGTTCCTAATTGGTCATTGGAGTTTCATGTGCATACAGATGCCAGCCTTCATGCTGTTGGTGAAATTCTAGCTCAACCATCATCACACAAGGTTGATAGACCTATCTCCTATGCCAGCAGACTACTCACCTAGGCAGAAAGGAACTACAGTACGATCGAAAGGGAAGGCTTGGCTATTGTATTTGCTCTTCAAAAGTTTCGGCATTACCTTCTCGGTGTACATTTTATAGTCATATATGACCATCAGCCCTTGAAGTACTTGATAAACAAGCCTAGAGTAGCTGGAAGGATTTGGAGATGGTTACTCCTCTTTCAAGAAGTCAACTTTGATATTCACATTAAGCCAGGAAGGGAGCATTACATGGCAGATCAAGTGTCCAGGACTGCAATGAGCGAGAAGGCAACAGGTATTAATGATGAACTGGTGGATAGTAATCTCTTTCTAGTAGCAATTCATACTGATTGGTATGATGGAATTCGTAATTTTCTTAGTACTGGAAAACTCCCATAGCATTTGAAACCCATAGAAAAGAGAAGATTACTCCTTAAAACCAAAGCGTACTCACTTATAAGTGGAAATTTTTATAGATATTGTCAGGATGGTATCTTGAGAAAGTGTGTTTATCAAGAGGAGGTAACCCCTTTGCTTGAGGCAGCACACAGTGAAGGGCATCTAAAGGGGGAAGAATTGGCTCACAGAATCATCCACAAAGGACTATGGTGGCCTCATATTTACAAGGATGCGATCAAGTTTGCTAAAGAATGCCACATTTGCCAGAGATGTGCTCCTACGCCAACCAGATTGAATTTCCAACCATTAGTCATATCTACAGGATGGCTCCCGTTTGAACGATGGGGTCTTGATTTCATAGGACCAATTAGTCCAACTGGTCAACCTGAGGGTAAGAAGTATATTTTGATGGCCACATGTTATGCAACTAAATGGATAGAGGCTAAAGCTACTATGGACTACACGGTGTTAACAGTAGCTAAGTTGTTGTATAAATGTATTTTCTCAAGATTTGGTTGCCCACTAGAAATCACTAGTGATAGGGGAACACATTTTGTAAACCAGCTGCTCCAATTTATATTTGACAGGTACAAGGTCTTCCATAAAAAATCTTGTGCCTACTATCCAAGGGCAAATGGCCAAGCAGAGAGTTCCAATAAGATTTTGATCGGGTTGCTGCGCAAATTATCTTTTGATCATCAAAGCTTTTGGCCACAAGAATTGATCGGTGCAATTTGGGCTTTCAGAACTACAAGAAGGGGAACCACTAGAGGGAGTCCATTTCGCTTAGTATATGGAAAAGAGGCATTGGTCCCATTTGAATTCATTATCACAAAGGAAATGGGAACCAAAACCATTGGAATTGAACCTCCCATTGAGAGATTGGTGGCATTAGAAGAATACAGAGAAGGAGTAATGCAAAAACTTCACGTAACATAAGAAGAGCGCAAGAGACTGCATGATAGGTATCTGAGGTGCAATGAGGTACAGGAAGGATCCATGGTTTTAGTGCATCAGGTCCCCGTAGTTTCAACCAAATTGGCACCCAAATGTATTGGACCTTACAGGGTGGTAAAGATACTACCTCATGGAGCAGTACATCTGGAGGATTCGCAGGATAAGAAGATACCCCTGGTTAATATCTCCAGGGTGAAGAATTACCTGAACTAAGTCAAATTGGAAGCACTTCATTCACTGTACATACCATATTTCATTCAATAACTATAGTTTATTTAGATCTCATTGAAATAAGATGATAAAGAGAAAGTTGCATCGGGACGGTGCAAAAACTTGATGTGGGGGTCTGTAGCACCTATTCTTCTCTCTCAGCCCCTCCTCACCCTGCAACCCTCCCCCTCTCTCTCTCTCCCCCTCCCC
>CM035409.1:86749356-86779356 GCA_020310875.1 Ceratopteris richardii | reverse complement strand
TTGTGATACATTGAGATACCCACACATATACATATGTACGTATAGGGGTCCTCTCTTGGCACTCTGTGGCTGCAAGCCTACTGTAAGAAGTCACTCTGTGGAGAGGATAGAGAGCGTGGGCATCATACTTTGTACTGATCAGTGCTAAACTGCATCTAGTTGTGTCCATTGTACGGATTGGATGAATCCCTTCTATTGATGATGTTTAGTTCTGGAGTGGCATTTTAGCCCAGAGCATAAACTTTTGAGCATCTCTTTTGCCTATGTTGTAATCATCTGATTCGAACTAAGGAGTGGTTGGTCTTTCATTATTGTCATTTGTCAATAATTTTTTCCCTAAATATTCACAACCCTGTGCAATTATTGATATTGGTCTGCTCACAGAAGTGTTAAAGGGTATATTTCCCTAAGGAGAACCTCCCTTGAGTAGGTGAAGTATTGGAGTGCTTGGCGCATGCTCGTGTTAAAAGTAGATACCCCAGTACCTCCTCTACAATTTGTGAACACATGTACATATGCTAAACAACCAAAAACTTGCAACTTGGTTTTCTACTAATTCCAAGCTTGATAAGGACTCATACCTTCAAGAGATTTGGATGGAAGTCTATTCACAAGCTACAAAATAGTAGATATAGCTTATGCCCATAGATAATGTGGCAGCTTCTTCCCTTCAAGCATAGTTCTTGCTGATCCAACTAGGCTCTTGTTTCTTGTCTTTGCAATACGATTCAGTTGAAAAGAGTATTTGGTAAAAACTTCCCTTTTAATGAATTTATCTTGCAAGTAATAATTAAAATCTTAGGAGAAGTACTCTCCCTCTCCATCAGATTTGAGTTTCATCAATTATCTACTAGTATGGTTTTCCACATGTGCTAGGTACTTCTTGAAGCATTCAAGAACTTCACTTTTATTCTTGATAAGATATAGAATTTTCAATCTATTATAATTATAAGAAAAAGATACATAATACCTTGAGCCTGCTAATGAAGGTCCTTGGCTTGGTCCCTACAAAGTAGTGTGTACAAGGATAACACATAAGTGGTCTAGTGTAACATTGAGATAACAAACAAGAAATATGTCATTCTATCCTTTTAGATTTCCTAAAATATTTTGAAAAACAAGATAAATAGATATGTTTCCATGTATTTTATACACATTTTATCATTCATTTCGAACATGGCCTATACTTATATGATTTTAGAGCATACTAGTCTATAATAATGCCATTCGCATTATAATCTTACGTGAATCGTCTCTCGCTCACCTCATCATATTGCCTTAGAATTATAGATTTTTTGACATTCACCGGACGTATGAATTGTTTCCTCAATCATAGTACTAGGCATCAAGGAGCTTTAAACTCCTCTTTCCCTCATATGTTCACATCTCCTTAAAGCATGAACTATTTTGAGAGGGGAAGACTCTAGAAGAAAATGGAAATGGCACCTCTTCGAGCCCCTTATTTAATCTAGCTATTTGTAGTAGATCTCTTTGTAAAAAGAATAGATAAACTCGTATTTAATTTTATTTTGTTTCCTGAATCATAGTCCTAGGCATCGGGTTCTCAAATTCAAGGAGCTTAAAGCTCTTCCTTCCGTCAAATTCAAGGGTTGGATGCCTCAGAGTTCCCGAAGATGGGTGCCTCTACGTTACTAGGTCGGCTATGTTAGGGTCGCTCTCGAGCTCTTATATGACTTTCTGCGAATAAGTGAGGGATGCTGGTGATGGACCTGGAGCGCGTTGACGTTGGAAATCCTCCTTCTGCAGCAGAGTCATTCGTCGGCAACTGCAAGATGACGGGGAAAGACAGGCGACTCTTTGCCTTTCTGCGTCATCCTCATCCCTATCTTCTTCTTCTCCTCCTTCGCCATTCCATTGCTTGTGGATGCGAAACATCTTTGCGTTGTTGGTGCGTACATACGCGTTTCCATAACTGCTTGAACGTAAGTCCATCGCAGACTTTGGCAAAGATCATGTGAAACATCTTTGCGTTGTTGTGCATACATATACGTTTTCCTACCTGCTTGAACGTAAGTCCATCGCACCTGCTTGAACGTACTTCCTACCTGCTTGAACGTAAGTACTTTGGCTATGTTAACCTGAATATGCAGACATGCCTCCAGAGTTCTTACCTGCTGCGCTCCACCGCCCCAGTTCGTGTCTCCGTTGTGAATTCCACTATCATCATCTCTTTTTCTATTCTTTATACTCGAGGCATGCTACTCTATCACATTGCCATTTGCATTATAATCTTACGTGAATCTTCTCTTGCTACCCTCATCACAATATCTACATTTTTTGGCACTCACAAAACGATGAGCAAGACTTAGCGTAATATGGAAGAAGGTACTACAGACTTTTCTATGGCTTAAACAAACTAACAATCAAGTAGTTTCACCACTACTTACTTGCAAATACATTTTATTCATTTGTTGATTATCAAACATCATAAAACATGCGATGTGAGCCGATTGATCCTATCAATGTAATTTGACTTTGAAGTAGTGGTGAAAAAAAATAAATCACACATCCTCTTTGTGCAAATCGCCTATCCTGCCTAGCCTATACTCAGCTACCACAAGGAGTGATGGATGACTTGTTAGATGCTTCCCTATTTCACCTTGAAACAAAGGCAAATTCGCTAGAGGAGAGATATTTCTCGTTCTCAACTTTGGGACTAATTTCAAAAATATTTCCAAGAACATAAATAAAGTCAATAAAATAAAGCAAGGAATCAACATATCATACTTACACGAATATATCATACGGACCAAAACAGGATTCCTTTGTATTGTGTGGATTAAAAGCACATGAAAGTTGGATTAGATTGCATAAATTTAAGTCAAAGAATCATCAAAATCTATGAAAAACAACAATTAATTATTCGATTATAATAATAAATGAAGTTCAAATAGATGTGAAGAATAATGGAAAATTCAAACTCATGAAACCGTCAATAAAACTTACAACTTTATGTCAAGTTACGAAGATACCCACATGGATTGTGTCCACAATGGATCGAACCTAAGTTTGGAAATTCCACGACTGTATTTGCTCCACATCTTTTGTATATATTGTTGTAGTTTTTCTATTTGTCTCCCTCGATAAAATAATGATTACTAGCATGTAGACATTCACACGGAATCACTGACACATACCCCACTACATATAACCACTTCAACAAAACAAGACATCTAGATTATGAAACACCTCTTACCAAGTGGGTCAACTAGATTCTAGACCACATGTTCAGAGCATATGTGTGTGGAGACAGACAAATTGGGATAGTTATCTACCACTAGTAGAGTTTGCTTATAATACTAAGGCCTCAAAAGTTGACAGACATGTCTCCTTTTGAGATGAACTATGGCATCAATCCTAATGCTTTGAGTACCATAGGAATGCTGAAGAAATGTCCTAGTGATTTGGAGTTCTTAATGAACCTCCAAGCAAATTTAAAAATAGCTAAAGCCAAGATGCAACAAGCAGCTGATGGGGCAAAAGAGTATGCTGATACGAAGACATGTCCTAGATCCTTTCAGGAAGGAGACAGAGTCTTTCTTCAGGTACCAGGTAGATCTACTTCACTATCCATAGAGAAGTGTAGTAAGCTTTCACCAACGTTTTGAAACCAGTGTTTCATGTCAGTCAACTTTGAAAGTATATTCCAAGGAGGATAATCTAACAGAGGGAATTGTTTTTTTTGGTAGCAAAATGATAGCACAGATAATTCTCCAAATAGAATACTAGATCAGGGACAAAAACAGTTGAGGAACCATGTCATCCAAGAGTTTTTAGTGGCATGGAGAGGATTATTGCTTATTGACTCTACTTGGTAATCACAAACTCTAGTTCGCAAGTACATTCCCTCGTTGATCATTGAGGACAACAATCTTTAGAATGGGAAAAGAGTGTCATACACTAGTCCATAGGGATCATTCCATGTGCGTCTGCGACAAGCTCTAGCCATAGCCAAGGTCCCAAGCTCGGGCAATATCCTAAGGTATTCGGTAGTAATGGGGATGAGTGTTTCATGATGACCACATGGTGGCAATGTCGTAAGTACTTTGGCAAACATCTACGTTGTTGTGCTTTGGTGCATACATATACGTTTTTGTACCTGCGTGAACATAAGTCCATCACACCACTCTTCATTGCAATGCAGTACTTTGCATTGTTATGCTTTGGTGCATACATATATGTTTTCCTACCTGCTTGAAAGTAGTTCTATCATACCTGCTTGAAGGTAATTCCTATCTACTTGAACGTAAGTACTTTGGCTATCTTAACCTGAATTGCTAACATTAAGTCCATCACCTTGCCTATCACGTATATATTAACCTGAATTGCAATGCAATACTTTGTCTATGTTGACCTAATACGCTGAGCGTAAGTCCATCACACACGCCACAATGCAATGCATTACTCGCTGGCAACTGTAAGACAAAGAAAAAGATAGAGGTGAGGATGAAGGAGAAAGACGGGAAAATCTTTGTCTTTCTATGTCATCCTCATCCCTATCTTCTTCTTCTCCTCCTCACCTTGAAATCCCAACAAGGTATGCCAGAATTCCATTGTTTTTTTATGTGAAACATCTTTGCATTGTCCTGCTTTGGTGGGTGCACATACATTTTGTACCTACTGAACGTAAGTCCATTAAATGAAATGGAGTACTTTGTAAATGACATCGTGCAATGGGGATGCAGCAATTAAGATGATAGGGCAAAAGATTATTGTAAATTTAGAATGACTAATTAAGTCAAGCTGCAGCAAATAGATGATAGGGCAAAAGAGTATGCTGATGGGAAGAGATCTCCTAGATCCTTTCAGGAAGGAGATAGAGTCTTTCTTTAGGTACCAGCAAGATCTACTTCACTATCCATAGGGAAGTGTGGTAAGCTTTCACCAAGGTTTTGAAACCAATGTTTCATGTCAATAACCTTCGAAAGTATATTCCAACAAGGATAATCAAATCAAGCATATTGTTTCTTTGCAAGAAAGTGATAGCATAGATCATTCTTGAGACAAGATACTAGATCGGAGACACAATCGATTGAGGAATCATGTCATCCAGGAATATCTAGTAGCTTGGAGAGGATTACCACTTTCTGACTCTACTTGGGAATCAGAAGCTCTAGATCACAAGTACTTTCCCTCATTGATCATTGGGGATAATGATCTTTAAAAGGGGGAAAGAGTGTCAGGCATTGGTCCATAGGGATCATGTTGGTCCAAAGGGATCATTCCATGTGTGTGTGGGACAAGGGCCAGCCATAGCCAAGGTCCTAAGCTTGGTGGATATCCTAAGGTATTCAGTAGTAATGGGGATGAGTGTTTCATGATGGCCACATGGTGGCACTAGACCATTCCATATCATTGCTATTTTTTGAATACAAGAGGGTATATGTGGATGGAAGGAGAGTTGCACACACATCATTCAAGCCTTTCTTATAAGTAGTGAATGCGTGCACATTGAGAGAGAGAGAGAGACAGGACACACTGGAAAATTGGTATGCTATTTTTTTATCTACTTGAGCCTTGGATATATATGGTATGCACAATACACTATGGAACCATAGATATTCTTTTTTTTTTTTAAATTTCTCCAATGCTTTGCTGTGTAATGTATTCATAATCTCTGCTTGTTTATCTCTTGGATACATATCGTTTATCATGTATTTTAAATTGGTCTAATATTTACTACAAGTATTTGTTAAAGTATATATATACTACAATGTCTCCGGGCAAACAATAATTGACCCTAGGGCCTAAAATGAAAATGCACATACGTCATGGTAGCACAAATAACTTGAGTTTCGAGGTCCCACAACTATATTTGCTCAAGGTCTTTGGAATATATTGTTGTAGTTTTTGTATTTACTTCCCTCATTGAACTGCAAAATTAGTCCATTTATTTGGGATCTACTATGTTGGAGACCTTCAAACATCAAATATTTATTTTAAAAACATACACATACATGTATAAGTATAGCCTCTACCTTTCCTTCAAACTTATGTGTACCACCCACTATCTAATTCCATGTGTGTATGTATGTATCTATTTATGTATGTATGTATGCATTTATGTATGTATGAATGTATGTATGTATGAATGTATGCATGTATGAATGTATGTATGAATGTATGTATGTATGTATGTATGTATGTATGTATGTATTTATGTATGTATGTATCAATGTATGTATGTATGTATGTATGTATGTATATATGTATGTATGTATGTATGCATGTATGTATGTATGAATGTATGAATGTATGTATGTATGTATGAATGAATGTATGTATGTAAATATGTATGTGTGTATGTATGTATGTATGTATGTATGTATGTATTTATGTATGTATGAATCTAGTTATCTATGTATGTATGTATGTATGTATGTATGTATGTATGTATGTATGTATGTATGTATGTATGTATGTATGTATGTATGTATGTATGTATGTATGTATGTATGTATGAATGAATGTATGAATGAACGTATGGATGGATGTATGTATGTATGTATGTATGTGTGAATGTATATATGCGGGGGACAAAGAGAGAGATTGAAATGAAATGTTTAAAAATCCTAAAGACCAAAATGAACTATGAGGCTAGAAGGTTAGAAAGTGGTGAATCTGATACAATGTTTAAGATAGAGATATCGAAAAAATAAATCAAGATATTAAGAAATTCATGATATAAGTTGAGTACTTGCTGTGCATTAGAGGTGTACATAGAGCAAAAAGTCTCTAGCACGTACAAATATACAAGACCTTGAGAAGATACTAATGTTCCGCAATACAATTAGTAATACAATGTGAAGAGGAATGATCTTCCATCTTAGAGGTTGTAAAGCATTTATCAATGCCAAAGCTCCTCAATAGCCTCCATTATGAGGATCCTTGCAAGCATCCATATGTGGCATGCTAGAATGGTCCAAATATTCCTTGTCTAGTCATCATGTATGTTTTGATACCCTCTCAATAGTCATGGATGCTTATATCTCCTTAACTGCATTTTTATCCAAGATTATTTAGTGTGGATGGTGTCCAAGATTTTTTGTTTAGTGGTAGTGGATGGTTAGAAATATTCAATACCTTGTTACTGAGTATATCTCTCTAATCTCATAAATAGTATACCTATATGATCTCATAAAGAGTCTATTTCTATGTCTCCTAAGCTCAAGCAAAAATATACCCAAACATCTATGCTCCTAGAATCCCTTGACTTTAGATAGTTCCTCTAACCCCTCTCTAATCAGATAATTTTTGCATCCACATATACAATATGATGGACAATGACATATGAAGTGTAAGTCTATCTCGAAAGCATTATAGCATGTGTTGCATATCTTCTCCTCTAGTAGAATATCTATACACATTACTTCGATTGCCCAGATGGTGGGAAGATGTGCCTTATGAATAACATATTGTATCTCATATGATAAATATGTGTTCAAATATATAGGCCTATCTACAAAACCATCTTCTATGGGCTAAGGAAGATGCTCTTTGTAAAAAGCAATCTTTTCCTTTAGCTCCTAAGTATGATGTATCTAGTTCCTCATGGTATCCAAATAAATCTAGTCTTGATAAGTAATTCTAATAATGTCTATTCATGCTAAAATAAGAGCTCAAATCTCTAGAGAATGCTAAAATGGGGTTAGTTTGTCTATGTTAAAGACATATCTCCAAAACTATGAGGACATTTAAGCATGCTAGCAACCTTCGTCCCCTTGTAGTCCAGTTATTTAGAAAACTCCATAGCCAATTGGGAATATCTACCTTTGGGGAACTTCCGAAGCCTACGTATGACGATTTGGTATCTGCATCAATCACCACCAAGGTGATTCTTAGCTCTAGTACTAAAGCTTTTTCTCTAATTATCCAAATGATCACAAAAACTAAAGGTCTCTCCATCCTTGTCCTTCTATCGATGTGACCTACTCTATTATAAAAATCACTAAGGGTACCCAAATATTTAATACATACCACATTGATAATATCGACAAAAGATAAAAAAATTTGGAGTTCTTTTCAAGGTTCCTAAAATTGAAGTTTTAAACACATCCTCTCCAATCTTCCTAAAATTCCATAACCCCAAGCCAATCTAGCCTTTGGTGCTCTCATTAGGTAAAACATTGTCCCACTAGAATTAATCCCAAGTATGTGTGTGTAAATGTGCTCTATTGTATCCTACCCATAAACTAAAGGAGGGTATTGATCTCCTAACTGTGAAGGGAGATGGTGGATGCAATCCAAAGATGAGTAGGTGCTGCTACAACCAGCTTCACACCAGCCAACTGAGACTTCAGAGTTGATTAGTAGACCCTTTGAGCTTCCTAAATCCACCAAAATACCAGCCAAGTACTTTGGAACATGTATCCCAAAAGTCTAAGTCAAGATAGACTAGTAGTGAAATGACTAGCTCCCAAAACTTGCTATTTTTGGACATACACGTGCTGGAAAAAATGAACAGTGCTCTCAACCTGGTAAGAATTTGAAAAATTTCTTTTGGGCATAGAAAATAGACTTAGCAAGCTTCCCAATACAAGTTAAAACACTTCAAATGATGGACTGAGCACTGAGAACAAGTTTCAACAATTTCTGGAACCTCCCCATAATTCTCGGGGCTCTGCAGAGATAGACCAGTAAGCAGTAAAATGCAGATATCTCCAAAAGTATTAATTCAATGACCTTGAAAATTTATATGCAGAAAGTAGACAGTAGGAGCTATTCAACGCACTTTCAAACACTGAAAATGGATCAGTAGAACTCGAGATATGACCTTCTGAAGGTACTGCTCTGAGTGAGTATAGCAGAGAACAAAACAGAGAAGTAGATGATGATAAATGTATAGATTCACATATGATTACAACCACATTGGCAATGAATCTTTGCACAATGGGAGTAGAATGATAGAGCTATGGAGTAAGCTCTTCAATCTCTACAAAATGACATGAAGTGGTCACGTACAAGGCTTGCTAATCGCCTCTTCCTTCTTGCTCGTTTTATAGCTATTCTTGGAGGGAGTTTTGAATTCGAATTCGAATGGCTCCACCTAAAAGTGATCCCCAAAGTTAGGAGATATTCCCTCAGCTCAAAAATTCATGATTTTAGTAGTTAGAGCCATGAGTTTGCTTTTACATCATGCATGAGGTAAGCCAACCTTTTCCTTTTTTCTTTTTCCATTTACAAAAGATAAAATGTCCTCTTTTACAAGAGGTGTTCACATGACTACTCATGTGACTTACAAATGAGGATAATATCAAATATATCAAGCATGTAGGCTTGGGTAAAATGCACCAACAGCTCCCCCGCAAGCCTAACATGCTTGGCCTTCAAATAAGTCTTCAATTGTCCTTGATTTCCTGCAAGCCAATCATCAACTTGAATCTACTTAATTTTGTACCATCAAGAGCTTTAGTCAACATGTCGGCACATTGCATATCTGTAGAGACATAGGATAGTTGAATATCCTTGCTCATTAGCTTCTCCCTTACGTAATGGTAGTGGACTTCAATATGCTTGGTTCTAGCATGGTTCGGATTAGCTGCTAGATGTAGTGAGCTTGTGTTGTCACCAAAAATGTGAGGTGTTGAAGAATGAAGTCCAAGATCTGTGTACAAAGACTTTAACCACATGATTTCTTGAGTTGCATTAGCCAAACCTCTATATTCAGCTTCGGTAGAAGATAATGCCACGGCTGGTTGCTTCTTCGATGACCAAGAAATGATTTTTGAACCTGCAAATGATATATACCCTGATGTGCTTCTTCTATCATCTTTAGATCCGGCCCAATCTGCATCTGAGTAGACCTTTAGCTCAATATCTGAAGTAAATGAATAAAACAAACCTTCATTGATGGTCCCCTTTAGGTACTTGAGGACTCTCTTGGCCGCTTCCATATGTGGTCTTCTCGGCTTATGCATAAACTGACTCAATATGCTAACACTATAGCATATATCCACCCTTGTGAGTGTTGCATAGTTCAAACTTCCAACCAAGCTTTGATAGCTTGTGATGTCTTCAATTGGCTCTCCTTCATAAGCACTAAGCTTATGATTTTGCTCCATAGGTGTACCTGCACACTTGGTATTTTCCATCTTGAACTTGACGAGCATGTCATGGACATACTTCCTTTGTGTGATGTATATACCTGAATCTGTGTAGATCAACTCCAATCCAAGAAAATAAGTGAGTGGTCCGAGGTCACTTATTTTGAACTCCTCCTTCATTTGACTCTTTACCTGTTTGATTCCTTCAAGATCATTGCCTGTGATAATAATATCATCAACATACACACATAAATAGATCACTTCAGATCCATTCCTCTTTATGAACAAAGAGGTATCCGCCTTGCTAGCTTTGAATCCTTGGTCCTGCAAATAAGTCACCAATCTGAAATTCCAAGATCTTGGAGCTTGCTTCAATCCATACAAAGCTTTCTTTAGTTTGCATACATAGTTAGGATGATGTGCATCCTCATATCCAGGAGGTTGTGCCATATACACTTCCTCAGAAATCCATCCATTCAAGAAAGCATTCTTTACATCAAGTTGATAAAGATTCCAATTTCTAGATGCAGCAAGACTAATGAGAACCCTAATTGTAGGCATTTTTGCAACATGAGAGAAAGTCTCCTCATAATCAATACCATGGGTTTGAGCAAACCCTTTAGCAACTAACCTTGCTTTGTGTCTATTTATACTTCCATCTGGATTCCTCTTGATTTTGTATATCCATCGAGATCCGATTATCTTCATAGATGGCTTGTTAGGTACAAGCTCCCAAGTGTCATTCTCCTTCAAGGCTTCCATTTCTTCATCCATTGCATCTCTCAAAGCTTTCTTGCTTTGTGCTTCTTCGAATGTGGTAGGTTCTTCATTGGTTGAATCCTTTGCAATGTAGATTGAGTGCTTGGTGACCAAAGAAGTATCATAACCAAACCTTTCTGGTTTCTTCTTCTCCCTTGAAGACCTTCTAAGTGGTTGATGTGAGCTCTCCGGTCCATATGTAGCATCCTGCATCTTTGCTTTACCTTTGTTCTTCCATAGCTTTAGTCTTTCCAAGTCTTCTAGGTCAATCTCTGAATCACTTTCTTCAATCTACTTTGGCTCCTTTGGTTGAAGTGATGGAAAGTCTTCATCCAAGTCATACGGCAGCTTCACTTTCCTGTCATCATCAAACCATGATTTGTTTTCATCCAAAATTACATCTCTACTCACAGAAAATCCTTTATTGGTTGGATTGTACAATCTATATCCTTTTTGGTTTTGGTCATAACCAATAAATACACACTTCTCTGCCTTGGGATCCAATTCCCCTCTTACTTGAGAAGGAATGTGAGCATAGGCTAAGCATCCAAAGATTTTGCAATGCTCTAGACTAGGTCTTCTTCCATTCCACACTTCATATGGAGTGGTTCCATCTAGTGACTTAGATGGAACTCTATTTATGAGATATGTGGCTGTCGACACAGCCTCTGCCCATAGGTAGTTCGGCAATCCCTTTTCGTTGATCATGGACCTTGCAGCCTCGACAATAGCTTTGTTCCTCCTCTCTGCTACACCATTGAGTTCGGGTGTATACCTTGTAGTGACTTCCCTTTTAATGCCTCTTTCATGCAAGAAGGCATCAAATTCAGAAGAAAAGTATTCTCCTCCACCATCTGATCTGAGTCTTTTCAAAGTCCTACCTGTTTGGTTTTCAACAAGAGCAATATACTTCTTAAAGCAATTAAACACTTCATCCTTGTGCTTCATGAAAAACAGAATGGTCCACCTGCTACAATCATCTATGAAAGACACAGAATATCTTGAGCCTGATATAGATGGCTCCTTACTTGGACCCCACACATCCGTGTGCACTAGATCCAAAGGATTTTGATACATATATCCTTTCTTATTGAAAGGTTGTCTATGAGCCTTGCCGAGTTGACAAGCTTCACGCTTATAAATCATGTGTTGCCTTGTGATATTAGGCAAACCAAGTACACTTTGGTCCCTGCAAATCTGTTTGAGTGTCCTCTCACCAATGTGAACAAGCCTTTTGTGCCATATCTCCAAATCTGTAAGAGTTTGAGATCCATAGCTAAACAAAACTATGTTCTTTGTATCTTCCACTTCAAAAGTGAAAAGCCTTCATGTCTTTTCTCCTTTGGCAATCCTTTGAAAGCCTTGCCTTGGGTCTTCAACATATGCTCCAAATCGATTGAATCTAACCTGCAATTCTTTTTCAACAATCTGTCCAACACTTATTAAATTTTTGGTAATTGTAGGGACATACAAGACTTTGCTTAAGAGGTTCATATTCCCATCTGATGTCTTCACGTTACCTATCTTCTCCACTGAGTGCTTTGTGTCATCTCCTGTCTGCACTTCATGCTTGTTATGAGGATCTTCCAAATCAGAAAGTAAAGCCACATTTCCTACTACATGGTTCGAGCATCCCGAATCAATTTAAAATATGTGATCATCATCCTTACCCTTCTTCGCTGATAGATTCATAATCAATAATGAATCTTCTTGACTTTGGTCCTCTGCATAGTTATTGTAATCTCTTCTTCCTCTATGGCCACTTTGATAGTTGTTGTTGTTGTTGTAATTGTTGTTGTAGTAGTAGTTGTTGTTGTAGCCTCCATTGTATCTACCTCTATTTGATCCATAGCCACCTCTATTGAATCCTCTTCCTCTTGAGTTCCTCGGGTTCCTGAAACATTCTTCAGTAGTATGGTTAGATAAGCCACATATGTTGCAAGGTTGAGATGATTGGAATCTCCCCCTGCCTTGCTTTCCACCTCTGCCTCTTCCTGTAGCTCTTCCTCTACTTGCAAAGTTTGCTTGGAAAGAGCTACCTTCATCTTTATTCTTCCTATTCTTTGACTTGTCCTTGACCTTAGCTTTATCAGAATATAAGGCAGAAGTTTGATTACCTCTTGAGGACTCACCACCTTTGCTAATCTTTGCTTCATGAGTGAAGAGTTGGCCCATGAGTGTGTTGAGGTCGGGTACATGCATATCCATGTATAAATCCATGGATGTTGTGAATGACTCCCACTTGTCGTCTGCTTTGATTCCATTCATGATTTGTCTTATGATTTGCTCCTCTTCGATTACCTCTCCAATGCTTCCAAGTTGGTCGGAAATCTCCTTCATCTTTGTGACATAATCAGTCACATTTTGCTTCGGGCTTTTCTTCATTGTTGTGAACTCCATCCACAATTGGTTCTTCCTTGCTTGAGTGTTGGAAGAGAAGAAAGAAGCAAGTGCATTCCAGGTTTCTCTTGATGTCTTGCATCCCTTGACATGAGGTAAAAGAAAATCAGAGATTGAGTTTAGTATATAGGACCTTGCAAGTGCATCCTTCGAACACCAATTCGAAAGTCCTTCCACTTCTTCATGTGATGGTTGCCCTTTGTTCCTCATGGTTGGCATTGCTTCATCTCCGGATATGAATCCATATAGATTCCTCCCTTGAAGGTAAGCCTCCATCCTTAGAGACCATGCCGGGTAGTTGTTTCGATCCAATTTGTCAATTGTTGATGGAAATCCATCTCCCATGTTGCTTGACTATGCTCTGATACCATTGTGAAGAGAGATGGTGGATGCAATCCAAAGATGAGTAGGTGCTGCTACAACCAGCTTCACACCAGCCAACTGAGACTTCAGAGTTGATTAGTAGACCCTTTGAGCTTCCTAAATCCACCAAAATATCAGCCAAGTACTTTGGAACATGTATCCCAAAAGTTTAAGTCAAGACAGACTAGTTGTGAAATGACTAGCTCCCAAAACTTGCTATTTTTGGACATACACGTGCTGGAAAAAATGAATAGTGCTCTCAACCTGGTAAGAATTTGAAACATTCCTTTTGGGCATAGCAAATAGACTTAGCAAGCTTCCCAATCCAAGTTAAAACACTTCAAATGATGACTGAGCACTGAGAACAAGTTTCAACAATTTCTGGAACCTCCCCACAATTCTCGGGGCTCTGCAGAGATAGACCAGTAAGCAGTAAAATGCAGATATCTCCAAAAGTATTAATTCAATGACCTTGAAAACTTATATGCGGAAAGTAGACAGTAGGAGCTATCCAACGGATCTTCAAACACTGAAAATGGATCAGTAGAACTCGAGATATGACCTTCTGAAAGTATTGCTCTGAGTGAGTATAGCAGAGAACAAAACAGAGAAGTAGATGATGATAAATGTATAGATTCACATATGATTACAACCACATTGGCAATGAATCTTTGCACAATGGGAGTAGAATGATAGAGCTATGGAGTAAGCTCTTCAATCTCTACAAAATGACATGAAGTGGTCACGTACAAGGCTTGCTAATCGCCTCTTCCTTCTTGCTCCTTTTATAGCTATTCTTGGAGGGAGTTTTGAATTCGAATTTGAATGGCTCCACCTAAAAGTGATCCCCAAAGTTAGGAAATATTCGCTCAGCTCAAAAATTCGTGATTTTAGTAGTTAGAGCCATGAGTTTGCTTTTACATCATGCATGAGGTAAGCCAACCTTTTCCTTTTTTCTTTTTCCATTTACAAAAGATAAAATGTACTCTTTTACAAGAGGTGTTCACATGACTACTCATGTGACTTACAAATGAGGATAATATCAAATATATCAAGCATCTAGGGCCATTGTGGTGTGGTGTTGATCATCATAGCCATGGTTTTCCTATGATTCATAAACAAACCACTATCTTGTGCAAACACATGTACAATGCATCCAAATGTTGTTGAGTAACCTCTAGGGAATCATAGATCAAAATATTGCCAGCATCATATAATATAAGTGGGATTTACTTCTTTCCAATTGTGATTCCTTTTCTCTAAGTTTCACAACATAACAAAAAAACGCATCCACATACGTACCAAACAATGTAGGAGATAATTGACAACCTTGTTTCACTCTAATAGTGGAGTGAACCAAGGACGATATAACCTCCAAAGTGCTCAAATATATGATTAGTGATTTGTATAAATCCATAATCCCACATAAGAGCTATATGGGTACACCATGACCTACAACCCGCATGTGGATCTAGTTCAAAGATATGTGCAAAAAGCATTTTTGAAATCTACAAAGCAACAATATATGCATCTCGCATGTGATGCCTCCCCCCTTCAATAATGGCTCATAAGAGAATGATGTAATCAAGTGAAGAGATGTTGTTCTTGAAACTATGAATACTCGGAGAAACCTGAGTAGTAGAATCGTATGCTCTTAAGGGTTGAAATTTGGTCTTGTTAACTAGCACAAGACCAGTTCATTTGCTTTTGAAGAGTCTAATATACCTTATGAGATCCAAATAGATGCAATAAAATACCCTATGTGATTTCGAAGATCAAAGAGAAATGATTTACACAAAACACATAGGTTTGCACATAGACTAGACCAAGGAACTTGCTCATTATGGGTGATTCATGCAACTTCAAATACTCAGTGCTACCAGAATGATTACAGTCAGTTAAATTCCTCTTAGAGGAAGGTGAAATACAGGTTTAAGTTGCTACTATGCAGAAGGTTGAATTTATCATCAAGCTATGGGCTAATCACAAGCTAAACACTAATAGGTGGTGATCATCTCGACTTTTGAGGGATGTGCAAAAATAGACCATGAGACCATAAATGACTTGTTTCTCACAACCTACTAAAACAAATGATCTAAAATATTTGTATCCATAAATTAGACACGTATCTTTTCAATGGGTCTTTATGCATAAAGATTGGATCATTGTGGAGTGAGAACCAACCTCTAAAAGTTGACAAGTCTTGGAGATAATCATGCAAGGAAATAGAAGATGAGGAAAGTGAAGATCAAATATGATTGTACATTGCTTTAACATATTGTACAAACATTTTTCAATCTCCATATAGACTCTCTTGAGATTTTAGGACTTCTATACAATGAGTTTGAATTCAAATCACCTCCCAAGCTTGGTTGTTGTGATTGAATATCACTTCTCCTATAATCTAGGATATAAGAAATCAAGTTCAAAGACTTGATTTAGATGATTGATTGATCACCAATATAACCAACCTCCAATCTCGTGAATTTTTTAGTATACCATATTTATCCTCTACCAAGAATAAAGATCTGGAAACTATAAATGCTTATGGCATTTTACAAGGAATGAAAAGTGAGCTTAATACCTTAAAACTATGGTGCTCTTACAAGTAAGGCCCTAAACTAAAACACACATTCAAGCATGATGCAAGCTTGAATTTGTTCTAACATATCCCCCTTAAGCTAAAGCATGGTTGATTCTTGATTCCTTGATGATTTGAATACCTCCTACTGACTTGAACCTACAAAATCTAACTCCATCAAGAGATTTATTCACCATATATGCTACTTGGTTTGCAATTGCTACAGAAGAAACATCAATTTCCTTTGCCATGAGCCTTTCCATGATGAGATGATAATTAACCTCTAGATGTTTGGTTCTTGCATGGTAAAGATGACTTGATATTAGGTACATAGAACATATATTGTCTCCAAATATGTGAAGTTTGGAACTCATAAGTCCTAAATATGCATATAATTCCTTTATGCATATAGCTTCTTGAGTTGCTATGGTCAATCCCATATATTCTCTTTCAGTTAAAGATAGCGCAACTGTAGGTTGCTTCTTCGAAGTCCATGATACAAGTTTAGAACATGCAAAATCTAGAAAACCTAAAGTACTTCTCCTCTCATCTTTGGATCTTGCCCAATATGCAGTGTAGCTTTCGATCCAAATTTTATGTATATGGATAGAATATACCTTCATTGATATTGCCTTGGAGATACTTGATCACTCTCTTTTCTACATCTTCATCTGGTTTCCTTCGAGAGTACATGACTTGACTTAGCAGTCCTACACTATATGAGATGTTTTTCCTTGTATATGTAGCATAGATTACACTACCTACCAAACTTTTGTACTCTTTTATGTATTCAATCTATTCACTTTCATAAACACTAAGCTTGTAATTTATTTCCAAAGGTGTACATGTTGGCTTTGCATTATCCATCTTGAATTTCAAGAGTAGATCCTGAATGTACCTCCTTTGAGTCAAGTACATCCCTTGATCTGTGTATATGACCTACATACTAAAGAATGTGAGCTCACCAAGGCCACTAATCTTGAATTCTTCTTGCATATGCCTTTTGGGGTTTTCTATTCCAACCAAGTCATCGCTTGTCATGATTATGTCATCTACATACACATAAAAATGGATAACATCATTATGAACCTTCTTGGTGAACAAAAAGGGTCTCCATTGCTTGACTTGAGACCTTGATCTTGTAGATAGGTTACCAATCTAAAATTCCAAGCTCTAGGATCTTGTTTTAGTCCATATAGTGCTTTTTTGAGCCTACATACATAAGTAGGATAGTTAGGGTTTTCAAATCCTAGAGGTTGTGACATGTAATACCTCTTCATTTATCCATCCATTGACAAAAGTGTTCTTCACATCAAGTTTAAGTAGCTTCCAATTCCTTGTAGCTGCTACACTAAGCAAGGTCCTAATGGTATTCATTATTGCAATCGGTGAAAAAGGATCTCCATAGTCTATGCCCTGAGGTTGAGC
Organism: Ceratopteris richardii; assembly: GCA_020310875.1. Lineage (NCBI taxonomy): Eukaryota > Viridiplantae > Streptophyta > Polypodiopsida > Polypodiales > Pteridaceae > Ceratopteris > Ceratopteris richardii. The sequence continues at coordinate 86,761,761 of CM035409.1, read as the reverse complement.
ACATCGTTTAGCAACCAACCTGGATTTGTACCTACAAATTTATGCATCTTAATTCATTTTCAGTTTATAGATCCATCTCCAAACTATTATCTTTTGATTGGTTTGCATTGGAACCAGATCCCATGTATCCATTTCCTTTAAGGCTTCTATCTCCTCTTTCATGGATTTCTCCCAACTATGGTTACACTTAGCTTCTTCATATGTTGAGGGTTCTTATGCAACTAAGTCTTTGTCGAAATAAGTACAATGCTTTGTTACAAATATAGAGTCATATCCATACCTTTCAGGTTTCTTTCTCTCCCTTGTTAACCTTCCAAGAGTGTGTTTTGACCATTCTCCACATTCTTGCATCTTGGCCATTCCTCTTGATTTATAGAGCTTATTTTCTCTCTCATTCTCATCTTGATTATCATCTGATTCACTTCTTGAGTCCTGCACTTGTGTATCATGCTCGCTACCTAATGGTTGAAAATTTGAATCAAGAGCATAGGGTAAGTTTACCTTTTGTTTGGGCTCTTTATACGATGATCTATGTTCTTCAAATACAACATCCCTACTTGTAGTAAATTTCTTTGTGGATATATTATAGAACCTTTATGCCATTTGAGTTGAATCATATTTAATAAATAAAGCCTTGGTTGCCCTTTCATCTAATTTTTCTTTGATTTGTGAAGGTACATGTACATATGTTAAACAACCAAAATGGAGCTAGGAAGCCTCAAATCATGATTCATTTGGTAGTTGATTGATGAGATAATATATCCTATACTTTAGGATTCACTTTTAGGTGGACTTTTGAATTTGAATTCAAACATTGGCTTCAAACACAAATATAAAAAGAGGATCAAATGACCCGAGTGATATCTCAACTTGATGAGATCATTTAGAAAGGATATCTTGTGATTTGAGAGCTCACTCCATAGCTCATTCACACTTATCACATTGTGCAATTGATTATTGCCAATGACATTGTTTTTGTACATGATTTAATACATACATTATCATTACATCTTCATGTCACTTCTCTGCCATGACCACATCAATATAGTGATCTTCTCAGAGCTTATTCTCAGTGTATGATTGATCATTTGTATTGATTCAAAGTGCGATATATTCAGTATACTATCTACTATATTGCTACAAAATCTCATTATCATTGCTTCTTTGAATCATGAGATATTAGCATTTCATTACTCTATGTTCTATTGACTGATGCACCCCAAAAATCTCAGGCATATCCTATGATTTGCTAAACATCATACTCAGCATGTATTTCATCATTTTTGAAATCAAGACTTTTCTATGGCTTAAACAACCAAACAATCGGGTAAATAAGAGAAAAAAAATCATGCCCCCATGGAAAGAGGAAGCTGACTAGGAATGGTGTACATCATCAAGTAGTTTCACCACTACTTACTTGCAAATACGTTTTATTCATTTGTTGATGATCAAACATTGATGTGAGCCGATTGATCCTATCAATGTAATTGGACTTTGAAGTAGTGGTGAAAAAATAAATAAATCACTCATCTTTGTGCAAATCGCCTAGCCTATAGTCAACTATCACAAGGAGTGATAAATGAATTGTTAGATGCTTCCCTATTTCACCTTGAAACAAAGACATATTAGCTAGAAGAGAGATATTTCTTGTTCTCAACTTTGGGAGTAATTTCAAAAATATGTCCAAGAACATAAATAAAGTCAACAAAGCAAGCAATCAGCATATCATAGTAACTTGAATATATCATAAGGATCAAAACGAGATTCGTTTGTATTGTGTGGATTAAAAGCACATGAAAGTTGGATTGGATTGCATAAATTCAAGTCAAAGAATCATCGAAACCTATGAAAAACAAGAATTAATTATTGGATTATAATTATAAATGAAGTTCGAAAAGATGTGAAGAATAATGGAAAATCCAAACCTCATGAAACCCTCAATAAAACTTAACACTTTATGTCATGTTACAAAGATACGCACATGCATTGAGCCCACAATGGATCGAACCTAAGTTTGGAAGTCCCATGACTATATTTTTTGAAGGTCTTTTAAATATATTGTTGAAGTTTTTTTATTTGTCTCCCTCAATAGGATAATGATTTCTAGCATGTAGACTGTCACAGTGAATCATTGACACACACCACTGCATATAACCACTTCAACAAAAGAAGACATCTAGATTATGCGACACCTCTCACCAAGCCGGTCAACTAGATTCTAGAGGACATGTTGAGAGCATGTGTCTGGAGACAGACAAATTGGGATAGTTATCTGCCACTAATAGATTTTTCTTATAACAATAGGCCTCACAAGGTGACAGACATGTCTCCTTTTGAGATTAAATATGGCATGAATCCCAATGCTTCCAATACCATAGGAATGCTGAAGAAATGTCCTAGTGCTTTTGAGTTCTTAACGAAACTCCAAGCACATAATTTTGAAATAGCTAAAGCCAAGATGCAGCAAGCAGATGAAAGGGCAAAAGAGTATGCTGATGGAAAGAGATCTCCTAGATCCTTTGAGGAAGGACACAAAGTCTTTCTACAAATACCAACTAGATCTACTTCACTATCCATATGGAAGTGTAGTAAGCTTTCACCAAGGTTTTGAAACCAGTGTTTCATGTCACTAAACTTTGAAAGTATATTCCAAGGAGGATAATCTAATAGAGGGTATTGTTTGTTTGTAGGAAAGTGATAGCACAGATCATTTTCAAGACAGGATACTAGATCGGAGACAAAAATGGTTGAGAAACCTTGTCATCCAGGAGTATCTAATAGCCTGGAGAGGATCACCGCTTAGTGACTCTACTTGGGAATCAGAAGCTCTGGTTCACAAATACTTTTCCTCATTATACATTGAGGACAATGGTCTTTAAAAGGGGGAAAGAGTGTCAGACATTGGTCAACATGGATCATATTGATCCATAGGTATCATTCCATGTATGTATGTGATAAAGGCCAGGCATTGCCAAGGTTCCAAGCTTGTATCCTAAGGTATTCAATAGTAATGGGGATGAGTGTTGCATGATGGCCACATGGTGACACTAGACAATTCCAGATCATGGCTATTTTTTTCATACAAGAGGGTACATATGGATGAGAGGAGAGTTACACATCATTCAAGCCTTTCTAACAAATAGTGTATGTGTGCACACTAGTAGAGAGAGAGGACACATTGGAAAACTCGTATCTTATTTTTTTATCCGCTTGAGCCTTCGCTATATTCAATATGCACAATCCACTATAGAATCATGGATATGCAGTTTCTTTTTGTGTTATTTCTCCGATGCTTTGTTTTATAATGTATTCATAATCTCTACGCATTTATAAGTTGGATATATCATATTGTTTATCATGTATTTAAAATTGGTCTACTATTTACTACAAGTATTTGCTAAAATATATATACCATGATGTCTCCAGGCCAACAATAATTTTTTTGCTTTGATGTATTCTTTATTTGGTTGAACGTATTCCATAGATGGTTCTTCCTAAGTTTGCTGCTAGCAGAGAAGGTCTCAAGTGCATCCCAAGTCTCTTGAGATGTTTTGCATCCTTTAATATGTAATAACAAGAAACCAAAAATAGATTTTAAGATATATGACTTGGCTTGAGCATCTCATGCACACCAAAGTGTGAGCTTCTTAGTCTCCTCTTGTGTAGCTCCTCCTTTGGATCTTGGAATAGGCATAACTTCATCACTTGGCACAATTCCATAGAGATTTCTACCTTGGAAGTAAGCTTCCATTCTGATGTTCCAAGTAGCATAGTTGTTCCTATCAAGCTTCTCAATCAAGGAGGTAAAACCATCATCCATCTTGACATAGCTCTCATACCACTATGAATACTTGGATAAACTTGAGTAGTAGAAATATGTTCTCTCAAGTGTTGAAGTTTGGTCTAGCTAACCAACATAAGAACAGCCCCTTTGCTTTTGAAGAGTCTAATACACCTTATAAGCTTCAAATAAATGCAATAAAATACCCTATGTGCTTTGGAAGATGAAAGAGAAAAGATTGACATAAAATAGATACGTTTGCACATGGACTAGATCAAGAAGCTTGCTAATTATGGATGATTCATGAAACTTCAAATGCGTAGTACTCTTAGCCTGATTACATTTACCTAATTTCCTTTTCGGGAAAGCTGAAAGGTATGGTTGAATTGCTAATATGCACAAGAGTTGAATTTATCATTAGGCTATGTGCTACTTACAAGTTAAACATTGATAGGTGGTGATCTTGAATTTTCAAGGATGTGTAGATATAGACCTGGAGACCATAAATGACTTGTTTCTCACAATATAATTAATCAAATAATGTGAAAATTTGTACACATAAGGTAGACACTAGTAGCTTCCAATTTGTCTTTAAGCATAAAGATTGAACCAATCTGGAGTGAGAACTAGCCTCTGAAATTGAGAAATCTTGGAGATGACGAAAGCTGTGGAACAATCCTAGAGTCTATATAAAGACTTGAAATCACTTGTACAATACATGGAAGCAATATACATTCACTTCTGACCATCACTGCCTTGCTCCTTCAATTTTTTGCATCATTTTCTTTGCCAACACTAATCTTGCAAAGGTTGTTGCACTCTCCCTAGAGCTTCAAATTGAGTGCAAGATGGCACATTAGAAAGATATTAGTGTCTAGTTTATGCATATAGATTTTCATAAAATTTAGTCGAGTAGATGTAGAGAAAGTTGAGTTTTTATGTATCAGTGTCAATCTTTGCATATCCTTGAAAAATAGGAGGTACCACCGTTGAGTATCTGATTCATTCCTACAGCATATTTTTCATATTCCTTATACTTTTGTGCATTATATACACTCAACCCTATATGTATCACTCCCATAAAAGGAGTTTTTCTAATTGTAATCACGTTGGTTGCTATGAGCATTTGAAGTTCATTGTCTCTTCCATAGATAATAAGTTTTTTGAGCTAGTCGACCCGCGAATCTATGTGTTTTGTATCGACTTCTTCTCCTTGATGCTCCAAATTGCATAGTGCATTTCTTTGCACTTATCGCATGCCTATAAGGTCTATTTGAGTCTCCATAAGCTCAAGGGTTGGTCTTGATCCGGTTGGCTAGACCAAACTTCATCGCTTCAAAACGCACTTTTCTACCTCCTACAAGATTCTCCAAGTTCTTTCAGTGGTATGAGAGCAATATCAAGATGGGTGACGGCTTTCTGTCAATGATCGAGAAGCTTGATCAACACACTATGGGGCTTGGAAAGTCAGAATGGAGGCCTATTTGTGAGGTAGAAATCTTTATGGGATTGTAGCAGGTGATGAAGCTATGCCTATTGTAAGATCCAAAGGAGGGCCTACACAAGAGGAGATAGATAAGCTCACACTTTGGTGCACAATGGAAGCTCAAGCAAGGTCATACATATTAAAATCTATCTCTGATTTTTTATTACCACATATTAGAGGATGCAAGACATCTCAAGAGACTTGGGATCCCCTCAAGACTTTCTTTTCTGCTTGTACCAAAGCAAGAAAGAATCATTTTTGGAATGAGTTCAACCAAATGAAGAAGACACCTAAACAAACAATCATAGAGTTTTTTACCAAGGTCAAGGAGGTTGCAGATCAGTTAGCATCCATTGGATATCTGATTGAAGAGCAGGCTATCATGAGGCAAAATCTCAATGGTGTTTGAAATGATAAGCAATGGCAATCCTTCGTGACGGCTTATGATCTCATCATGGATGTGCAAACTCCAAACTTCAACATTTTTCTTGGACAACTCTTCAATCAAGAGGCCAACAATAGCATAAAGGAAGGTAATGCATATCATGGTAATTCAACTAGTGCTCTATATGTAGGGAAGAAGGATAAGAAACAGAAAGTCAACAAGAAGGAAGAAGATGAAGAGGGTATGACTCCTTATGAAGCATGGTATGGAAGAAAACCTAGTCTTGGACATTGCAAGTTGTTTGGTTGTTTAGCTTATGTTCATGTACCATCACAAATAAGAGGTAAGCTAGAGGAAAGGGCAATATTTATTGGATATGATTCAACTCAGATGGGTTACAGCTTCTATAATCCTTCAACCAAGCAATTCACTACAAGTAGAGATGTTGTGTTTGAAGAACATAGGTCTTGGTATGATGAAGTAAAACTAAAGGTAACTCTACCATATGATCTTGATTATGATTCTCATCAATTAGGAAGCAAGCATGATACACAGATCAAGGATCCAAGAAGTGATAAAAACGATGACCAAGATGCAAGGGAAAAGGATTACAAGCTATGGAAGTCAAGAGGCAAAGCAAAGATGTAAGAGGTTCGAGAATGCTCCAAAAAAGCACCTAGAAGATCAGCAAGAGAGAAGAAACAACCAGAAAGGTATGGATATGATTCCACATTTGTTACAAAGCATTCAATCTACTTGGCAAAAGACTCTATTTCAGAGGAACCTAACCTCTGAAGAGGCAAAGGGAAACCCTAATTGGGAAAAGGCCATGAAAGAATAAATAGATTCGTTGAAGGAGATGGACACTTGGGATTTGGATCCAATGCCACTGAATCAAAAGGTAATTGGTTGCAGATGGGTATATAAAGTTATAAGAAATTCAGATGGATCAGTTTATAGGTACAAGGCAAGATTAATTGCCAAAGGATACTCTCAAACTCATGGTATAGACTAGGAGGAAACATTCTCACCAGATGCAAAGATGACTACAATCAAAACATTTATAAGTGTAGCTACTGCAAGGAATCGAAGACTCCTCCAACTTGATGTGAAAAATGCATTCTCAAATGGTTGGATAAGTGAAGAGGTATACATATCCAAACCACCAGGTTTTGAAAACCCTAATCATCCATCTTATGTTTGCAAACGTAAGAAAGCATTTTATGGATTGAAACAAGCTCCTAGAGCTTGGAATTATAGGTTGGTTACATATCTTCAAGATCAAGGGTTCAAAGCTAGCAACTCAGATCCTTCTCTATTCATCAAAATGGATTACGATGAGGTTATCTATCTATGTGTATATGTAGATGATATTATTGTGACAGGTGATAATCTAAATGGCATTCAAAGGATCAAGAGACATATGCAAGAGGAGTTCAAAATCAGTGACCTAGGCGAGCTCACATATTTCCTAGGTATGCAGGTGATATACACAAATGAAGGAATGTATTTGACTTAGAGAAGATACATTCAGGATCTACTTCTCAAGTTCAAAATGGAGAATACTAAACCTACAGGTACACCTTTGGAGATGAATCATAAACTTAGTGTTTGTGAAGGTGATAAAATTGAAGACATAAAAGAATATCAAAGCTTGGTAGGCAGCTTGATATATGCTACTCATACAAGGGTAGATATCTCATATAGTGTGGGAGTGCTTAGTCAGTTCATGCACTCGTCAAGAAGACCACACATGGATGCAACTAAGAGAGTACTTAAGTATCTCAAAGGTACAATAAAAGAAGGTATATTCTATCCTTACTCTTCAAATTTGGATATCAAAATCTATTCAAATGCAGATTGGGCAGGAGCTAATGATGATAGAAGAAGTACTTCTAGTTACTTAGCATTTGCAGGTTTAAAGCTAGTGTCATGGAGTTCCAAGAAGCAACCTACAGGTGCTTTATCCTCGACTGAAGTAGAATACAGAGGCTTGACCATAGCAACTCAAGAGGCAATATGGTAAAAGGAATTATATACAGATTTGGGACTTGTGAGTTCCAAACCACACATATTTGGCGATAATGTAAGTTTCATGCATCTAGCGGCAAACTCTATTTTCCATGCAAGAATCAAACACATAGAGGTGCATTACCACTTCATCAAGGAGAAGCTCATGGCAAAAGAGATTGACATTTCTTTTGTTCCAACTAAAAAGCAAGTAGCAGATATGATGACAAAGGCACTTGATGGAATAAAGCTTTGTAGATTCAAAGCTATGGCAGGTATTCAACATATTAGAGAATGAAGACTCAAGCATACTTTAGCTTGAGGGGGAGTTGTTGCAACATCAAGTTTACACTATGCTTGAGGTGGATTTGATCTACATCAAAGGCTATCACATTGAAGAATATTCGTTGAAGAGTTCTTTTTCTTATGCTCACTTATTATATTTTGAAAAAAGACTTTTCATGGATCTTTTATCATTGTAAAAGCTCTGAGATTTACACATGTAAAGGTAGAAAGATAGAGCCTAAATCCCATGAATTTGTGGTGGTTGAGTTGCATTCAATCAAGAAATCAATCACCTAAAAGTAGATCAAACTAGATCTTCACTTTTCCTAGATTGTAGGAAAGGGAATTGATTCCCTCCAACAACCATTCCCACCTTCATTTGAATTCAAAATCCACTTGTAGAGGTCGTTGTTGGAGTTAGACATCTGCGGAATCACGCGAACAGCTCAAGGAAGAAGAAGGAGCTTGGAGCACAACACACAGGTAGTGCCAAGCTATGTGGAAATCACTCCACAAAAGGAAGTAAGCCCAAAGTTTTGTGGAAAGCTTCAAACTTCTCCCTAGGCAGAGCCTTCGTGAAAAGGTCTGCAATGTTCTCCTATGCGGGCACATATGCCTAGCTGATCTCCCTAGCAGAGAACCTCTCCCTGACATAATGATAATACACCTCAATGTGCTTAGTGCGAGAATGGAACACAGGGTTCCTCGCAACTGCCAGTGTGCTCTAACTATGAGTGAAGATGGTGGTGGCAAAATACTGACCAACACCCAAATTAGCCATAAGGCATTTGAGCCACACACACTCAACAATCACTATGAAAGCTTCCCTATACTCACCCTCACAACTGGAAGTGGCCATAGTAGGCTGCTTCTTGCTCAACCAAGATATACATGAGCTACTAAGCATGAAGCAAAAACCACTAGTGGACATACGAGTGTCCTAGCAACCAGCCTAGTCTGAGTCAGAAAAAGCATGCAAATTTCGCGGTAGTGATCCCCCCTTGGGATAAAACAACCCAAGTATCCGAGTACCACTCAAGTAGCAAAAGATGTGCTTAACTCCCTGCCAATGCTTGACATCTGGGCAATGCATAAAACTACTCATGTGTGAGACAGCAAACTGAATATCTGGCCAAGTAATGCATAAGTAAATGAGGCATCCAAGAGCCTTCTGATAGAGGAGAGCATCAAATGCATCTCTAGCATCATGAAGACATAGTCATAAACTTGTCTCCATAGGAGTGGCAATAGGCTTACAGTCTTCAAGGCCAAAACACTGCAATAATGTGTCAATATATGTAGTTTGACACAAATCCATTCCACCATCAACTTGCATAAATTGAATGCCTAAATAGTGATGCAAATGCCCCAAATCAAACATCTCAAATGAGGCATGCAAATCAGCCTTAAAATCAGCAATATGCTTCTCAATAGGACCAATGAGCAGCATGTCGTCAACATAGACAACAATGATCAGAAGCACATCATTAGCACGCTTAACATATAAGGTGCTTTTAGTTGGACTATTCTCAAAACCATGTGCAATCAGATAGGCATGTATCTTCTCATACCAAGCATGTGGTGCTTGCTCTAAACCATATAATGCCTTCTTTAACTTGCACATCTAGTTTTCATGCCCTTTCTGCACAAAGCCATGGGGCTGAAAAACATACACTTCTTCATGCAAATCACCATTCAAAAATGTAGTTTTAATTTCAATTGATGTACATTCCAACCATGATGAGCTGCAAGTGCACATATGCTCCGAACAATATTCATACGGCATGTAGGTGCAAAGGTCTCACCAAATCAATGCCTCTTTCCTATGCCTAACCCTTTGCAACAAGCCTAGCCTTATACCTGTCAACTGTTCCATCAGGCTTATGCTTTAGCTTGTAAACCCACTTAAATTTTACTACTTTATTGTTCAATTTTTTGCGATGTTGTTCAGGCACTAATGCATATGCCAAACAACCAAAAACACACAGATGATCAACAGATGGCTTGCGATCAAGGCAAGCCTGATATGGAGTGATAGATTGCAGTGCTTTAGTGGGACACTTGTTAAGTACATATGTTGCACACATGAGAGCCTCAAGCCAAAAACTATGTGGTAAAGCCTGACTCTTGACCATACACCTCACCATCTCCATGAGTGACATGTTCTTTCGTTCAGCAATGCCATTCTGTTGAGGTGTATACGGCATTGTACACTGGTGTCTTATCCCACATTCAGTCAGAAATGCATTAAAATCAGAAGACATATTTTCCATCCTCGAGCTGAATGGAGGGTGCCCATTTTACATGCTGACATATTTTCAGCCAAAACCAAAAACTGTTTGAAGCACATGAACACTTCGGACATTGCCTTCAATGGATATACCCATGCATGAGTGGAAAAATCATCAATTAAAGACACGAAGTAAAGATAATTTCCAAAAGAAGGTGTCTGCATAGGACCACAAACATCACTATGTAGAAGCTGCAATTTCTGACTAGCCCGAATTGAACCATCTTTTGGAAATGAGGAACGCTGGATTTTTTCCAAAATACAGCCTTCGCAAACATGTTTTCCAGGTGCCTCAATTTTGGGCAAAGAGAACACCATTTCATATTTTTGTAGGCATAGCAAACTAGCAAAATTCAGATGACCAAAGCATGCATGCCAAAGCTTTGCATCTGACATAGCCTGAGAATCATGTACTACACATGTCGAATCATTCACATATCTTTCATAGTCTATGAGCTTATATAGCCGATGACATAAAAAGAAAGCAATAATCACATCACCATTTGACAGATCATGAATTGTAATGTCATCAACAAATTTCACAACCAAGCCAATCTTGGCTAATTCAAAAACTAATAACAGGTTCTTCTTGATCCTTGGCACAAATAAAGCATCTAACAAAGTGAAAGAACTACCATCAACAGTACTCAAAAGGATCTTACCAACTCCTATAACAGGATAAGAGGAGTTGTTAGTGCATGTAACAATATTCCCTGTAGGGGCAGGCTGGAATGAAGAGAAGAAACTCTGCTGCGAGGTAGTATGTTTGGTGGCCCCACTGTCAAAGTACCAAACATCTGAGTCTACTGTAGACATGCACTTCTCATGAGAAGATGGGTCAAAACTGCAAACTATAGTAAATGCCCTTTCTTCTTCCTGCACAAGATTAGTAGACTCTATTTTTGGTGTAGAGGCCTCTGCAACATTCTAGCCTCTTTCTTCTTTGCCTCTTTAGCAGCCAGTTTTGGACAGTTCTTTATCATGTGATCATTTCCTTTACACTACTTGAAGAAGAATTTTTGCTTTTCTGATTTCTTTTCATCTTTGTCTTCCCTCTTCGATTGTGTAGAATTAGCAGATTTCTGCTTACTAGTTGAAGAGCTCCATTTTCCTATGCCCTTCTGACTAGCCAAGAATGCTTGATCTGCAACTCTCACAATGGACCTCTTTTGCCTGGACTGATATTTCTCCAACAGAAGAGAGACTAACTCCTCGAATGACAAGGCATTTGGATTGCCTTTCATCATCAACCAAAGAGTAGAAGCAAAACTATGATATGAATCAAGAAGACCATTCATAACGGTTCGCACAAGTGAGCTATCTGGTATAACCTCATCAGCAAAAATCAATTGTTCCTTCAAGTCTTTGATCTTTGTTAGAAAATTGTCCATAGAATCACCTTCATTCATGTGCTCACTCTTCACCTATTTTCGGAGGTAAGCAACACGAGCCTCATTCCTAGCTTGGTACAATGTGGTAAGTGTATCCCAAGCATCCTTAACTGTTCTGCAAGAGCAAATGTGAGGAATAATGGCACGTTTGACAGACAAAGCTCTCAGTGCATGTGTCTGGGCATCTTTGCCATCCCAACAAATTTGCTCTGCAGTAGGTGCAGTAGAAACTGTAGCACGAACAGGAATATGCAGAATATCATCATCTTCGACACCTTCTGCATCAGTTTCAATACCTGTAGTTGTAACAGTTGCAAGTGTCATAGGACGTTTTTCAACACCTTGCACAATGTTCCTTAGTCCTTTTGCAACCAATACATGTCACATCATATAAGCCTAGAACGAGTAGTTAGGACCATCCAACTTATCCTCAACAGCCAACATACTAAATACATCATTGCTTTTAGCCATGGTCGGTGACTAAAATACCTTGATGCAAAAAATTGATGTATCTCAAAAAGTTGAACGGAATTGCCCACACGAGTTCTTCTAAACCTGTAGCACATTTTGAGATGAAATAGCCTGCACAAAAAGATGAAATAGCCTACACAGGCACTACGATAGTGCATTCGGAGGCCGAAATGAGCTTAGATCGTGATTTTGGCACCAAATAGCAAAGCTATTTTGATCTTGGAAACACGTTGAGTATGCTCACCAAAATTCGTGCATTTTTGAGATTGCAAACGGAGAGGTGTCGATGATGCCCTAGATGAACTG
>CM035409.1:86686856-86744356 GCA_020310875.1 Ceratopteris richardii | reverse complement strand
TGTGAAGTGAGAACCAGCCTCTAAAAGTTGACAAGTCTTGGAGATAATCATGCAAGGAAATAGAAGATGAGGAAAGTGAAGATCGAATATGATTATACATTTCTTTAACATATTGTACAAGCATTTGTGAATCTATATATACACAACAGAAGATTCTTGGTTGTGTCCAACGATGTGAAAGTTTTGGTGGATTTCAACAAATTATTTAGCCTCGTATATGTAAGCTTTGGTTTGTTATGTCACACATTTTCTACTTGGCAACTTGAATGCGTACACCTTGGATGATGTCCATAAATTCTTTTGAGTCGTATATGTAGGCTTTAGTTTTTTGTTTTTGGTGACTAGAGTCATAGTAGTTGAATTTATATGTGTATACCATGGTTGTCGTCTTTATACCTTGTTTGATTGTTGGCATATTTGTACACCTTTGTGGATTCCGATAAGTTTGTTTGATCCATGTTAAGAACTACTTGTTGTTTTTGGTGTACAAAGTCAAAATAATTGATTTCATTTGAATTGAAGTGATTTTTCTAAGTGAGTTTGAGGTTCATACTATCTGATCTATGTTTCAAGGAATGTGTATAATTTTTTATTTCATGTGATGAATTTTTTCTTTTGATAAAAATACATTTTATTAGGAATTTTCATCTTGTTCACTACCATAGCATCTTGAGAGGCTATTTACATGAACAGAAACATGATTTATTGTGTTTTTATAGTTTTGATGAACCTTTGAACTATATTTAATATGTCTGTTACAGGATTTTCTCAAATTTTCTTTGTAGAAGGTGTGTAATTTTTTGGAAAATTGTCAAAAAAGGACACTTAAGTGTCCTGTTTTGGTACCAAACTAGTGTTAATACCTTAACACTATGGTGCTCTTACAAGTAAGGTCTTGAACTAAATAGACATTCAAGCATGATGCAAGCTTGATTTTGTTCTAACATATCCCCCTAAATCTAAAGCATGCTTGATTCTTGATTCCTTGATGATTTGAATACCTCCTATTGATGAAATGATGAAATGATAATTAACCTCTATATGTGGTTCTTGCATGGTAAAGATGACTAAATGTTAGGTGCATAGAACTTATATTGTCTCCAAATATGTGAAGTTTTTGACTCACATGTCCTAAATATGCATACAATTCTTTTATCCATATAGTTTCTTGAGTTGCTATGGTCAAACCCCTATATTCTCTTGAAGTTAAGGATAGTGCAACTGTAGGTTGCTTCTTGGAACTCCATGATAGAAGCTTAAAACCTGCAAAATTGCGAAAACTTAAAGTACTCCTCTCATCTTTGGATCTTGCCCAATATGTAGTATAGCTTTAGATCCAAATTTTATGTATATGGATAGAATATACCTTCATTGATATTGCCTTGGAGATACTTGAGCACTCTCTTAGCTACATCCTTATGTGGTTTTCTTGGAGAGTGAATGAATTGACTTAGCAGTCCTACACTATATGAGTTGTTTTCCCTTGTATATATAGCATAGATTACACTACCTACCAAACTTTGGTACTCTTTTATGTGTTCAATCTATTCACTTTCATAAACACTAGGCTTGTAAGTTTTTTCCAAAGGTGTACATGTCGGCCTTGCATTATCCATCTTCAATTTCAAGAGTGGATCCTGAATGTACCTCCTTTAAGTCAAGTACAACCCTTGACCTGTGTATATGACCTGCGTACTAAAGAATGTGACCTCTCCAAGGCCACTATCCAAAACTCTTCTTTCCCTCATATTTGTTCAAGTTGTTCACATGTCCTTAAAGCATGAATTATTTTGAGAGGGGAAGACTCTAGAAGAAAATGGACATGGCACCTCTTCGAGCCCTTTATTCAGTCCAGCTATTTGTACTAGTTTTTGAGCTTCTAGATAGATATGTGGTCTGTTTGTAAAAAGAATAGATAAACTCTTATTTAATTTTATTTTGTTTCCTCAATCATAGTCCTAGGCATCGGGTTCTTAAATTCAAGGAGTTTAAAGCTCTTCCTTCCCTCATATTTGTTCAAATTGTTCACATCTCCTTCAAGCATGAATTATTTTGAGAGGGGAAGACTCTAGAAGAAAATGGACATGGCACCTCTTCGAGCCCCTTATTCCTAGGAGTGGGTTGCTATATGCCCTTCATATGTAATGACTGTTTTAGAGTAATACCTACATTTTGGATTTTTACTTTATTTTTTATGGCTTTCGCAAAACGTTGACTTATGTTCAGAAACACCAATTACGGTCGTCGGATTGAAGCATATAAAAGAAGACTTAGTTTTTGAAGCATATCAAAGAAGACTTAGTCCTAAGCATCGGGTTCTTAAATTCAAGGAGCTTAAAGCTCTTCCTTCCCTCATATTTGTTCAAATTGTTCACATCTCCTTAATGCATGAATTATTTGGTTTTGATCTCGGAAACACCCTGAGTATGCTCACCAAATTTCATGCGAATCTGAGACTGCAAACAGAGGAGTGTCGACGACACCCTAGAAGAAGCGAGACTTGCTCTGATACCAATTGTTGGAGTTAGATGTATGCAGAAGCAGGCAAACAACACAAGGAAGAAGAAGAAGCTTGGACCAAAACACACAATACTAAATGTATTACTAGAGAATGTAAAAAGATAAGTAGCCCAATAGGACAATAGGCGCATATACAAGCCGGGGGAAAAAAACCTCCTAATGAGGGAAAAAAGTGCCCCGGCGGTCCTAGTGTGTTCACACACATCACTACCTAAATATATCAACATCACATGCGAGATGCATATATTGTTGCTTTGTAGATCTCCAAAATGCTTTTTGCACATATGTTTTAACTAGATCCACATGAGGGTTGTAGGTGATGGTGTACCCATAGAGCTCGTATGAGGTATTATGGAATTATACAAATCACTAATCATATATTTAAGCATTTTGGAGGGTATACCTTCCTTGGTTCACTCCACTATTAGAGTGAAACAAGGTTTTTCATTTTCTCCTACATTGTTTAGTACGTATGTGGATGAGTTTTCCTATTATGTTGTGAGACTTAGAGAAAAAGAATCACAATTGGAAAGACGTAAATCTCACTTATATTATATGATGCTAAAAATTTATTGATCTTTGATTCCCTACAAGTTATTCAACAACATTTGGATGCATTGTACATGTGTTTGCACAAGATAGTGGTTTATTTATGAAACATAGGAAAACCATGGCTATGATGTTCAACACCACACCACAATGGGTTAGGAGATCAATACCCTCTTTTAGTTTAGGGGTAGGATACAATAGAACACATTTACACACACATACTTGGGACTAATTCTAATGGGACTATGTTTTACCTAATAAGAGCACCAAAGGATAGATTGGCTTGAGGTTATGCAAGTTTAGGAAGATTGCAGAGGATGTATTTAAAACTCGAATTTTAGGAACCTTGAAAAGAGCTCTAAATTTTTTATCTTTTGTTGATATCATCAATGTTGTATGGATTAAATATTTCGGTAACCTTAGTGACTTTTATAATAGAGTAAGTCACATGGATAGAGGGACAAGGATGGAGAGACCATTAGTTTTTGTGACCACTTGGATAATTAGAGCAAAAGCTTGAGTACCAGAGCTAAGAATCACCTTGCTGGTCATTGATGTAGATACCAAATCTTCATACCTATGTTTTGGAAGCTCGCCAAAGGTAGATATTCCCAATGGGATATGGAGTTTTTGAAATAACTAGACTACAAGGGAGCGAAGGTTGCTAGCATGCTTAAATGTCCTCATACTTTTGGAGATATGGTTTTAACATAAACAAAATAACCCCATTTTAGCATTATCTAGAGATTTGAGCTCTTATTGTAGCATGAATAGACATTATTAGAATTACTTTTCAAGACTAGATTTAATTGGAGTCCATGATGAACTAGATAGATCCTACGTAGGAGCTAAACGAAAAGATTGCTTTTTACAAAGAGCATCTTCCTTAGCCCATAGAAGATGGTTTTGTAGATAGGCCTATGTATTTGGATACATATTTATCATATGAGATACAATATGTTATTCATAAGACACGTCATCCCATCATCTGGGCAATCAAAGTAATGTGTATAGATATTCTACTAGAGAAGAAGATATGCAACACATGCTATAATGCTTTCGAGATAGATTTACACTTCATATGTCATTGTCCATCATATTGTTTATGTGGATGCAAACATTTTCTATTTAGAGAGGGGTTAGGGGAACTATTGAAAGTCAAGGGATTCTAGGAGCATAGATGTTTGGATATATTTTTGCTTGAGCTTAGTAGACATAGACATAGACTCTTTATGAGATCATAGAGGTATACTATTTATGAGATTAGAGAGATATACTCAATAACACGTTATTGAATATTTATAACCATCCACTACCACTAAACAAAAAATCATGGACACCATCCACACTAACGAATCTTGGATGAGAATGTAATTAGGGAGCTATAAACATCCAACGGATCCTTGCAAGGATCCTCACGATGGAGGCTATTGAGGAGCTCTGGCACTGATAAATGCTTTAGAGCCTCTAAGATGGAAGATCATTTCACTTTAGATTGTATTACTAGTTGTATTGGCCAACATTAGTATCTTCTCAAGGTCTTGTATATTTGTATATGCTAGAGACTTGTTGCTCTATGTACACCTCTAATGCACACGAAGTACTCAATGTATATCATGAATTTCTTAATATCATGATTTATTTTTTCGATATTTCTATCTTAAATATTGTATGAGATTCACCACTTTGTAACCTTCTAGCCTCGTAGTTCATTTTAGTTTTTGGTATTTTTAAACATTTCATTTCAATATCGCTCTTTCTCCCCCTCATACATACATACATACATACATACATACATACATACATACATACAGACATACATACATACATACATACATACATTCATTCATCCATTCGTTCATACATACATACATACATAAATAGATTCATACATACATACATACATACATACATACACACATACATACATTCATTCATTCATGCATACATACATTCATTCATACATTCATACATACATACATAGATACATACATACATACATACATACATACATACATACATACATTCATACATACATTCATTCATACATACATTCAAACATGCATACATACATACATACATACATACATACATACATAAATACATAAATACATACATACATACCTAAATAGATACATACATACACACATACAATTAGATAGTGGGTGGTACATATAAGTTTTAAGGCAAGGTAGAGGCTATACTTATACATGTATGTGTATGTGTTTAAAATAAATTTTGGTGCCGAAATCGCAATCTGAGCTCGTTTCGGCCTTGAACGCACTATCGTAGCGCTTGTGCAGGCTATTTCGTCCTTTTGTGCCAAAGGTATATACCAGTTTCTGTTCGCCAGTTTAAGCGTCTCAAAGTCTGCTATAGGTCTAGCAGAACTCGTCTGGGCAATTCCGTTCAACTTTTTGAGATACAGCCAATTTTCTACATCAAGGTATTTTAGTCACCGGCCATGGCTGAAAGCAGTGATGTATTCCGTATTTTAGTCACCGGCCATGGCTGAAAGAGTTGGATGGTACCAACTACCCATTATGGGCTTATATGATGCGACATGTTTTGGTTGCAAAAGGATTGTGGAAAATTTTGTAGGGTGTTGAAAGACGTCTTGTTACACCTGTAACAACAGGTACTTCAAATACAGGTGCTGGAGCTGATGAAGATGGTGTCGAAGATGATATTCCGCAGATTCCTGTTCGTGCTGCTGTTTCTGTTGCACCTACTGCAGAGCAGATTCTTTGGGATGGCAGAGATGCCCAAGCACATGCATAATGCTTTGTTTGTCAAACGTGCCATTATTCCTCACATACGCTCTTGCAGAATAGCTAGGGATGCTTGGGATACACTTACCACATTGTACCAAGCTAGGAATGAGGCTCGTGTTGCTTATCTCCGAAAACAGTTGGAGAGTGAGCACATGAATGAAGGTGATTCCATGGACAGTTTCCTAACAAAGATCAAAGACTTGAAGGAACAATTGATTTCTGTTGACGAGGTTATACCAGATAGCTCACTTGTGTAGACCGTTCTGAATGGTCTTCCTGATTCATATCAGAGTTTTGCTCCTACTCTTCGGTTAATGATGAAAGGCAATCCAAATGCCTTGTCATTTGAGGAGTTAGTCTCTGTTCTGTTGCAGGAAGATCAGTCCAGGCAGAACAGGTCCACTATGCGTGTTGCAGATCAAGCTTTCCTGGCTAGTCAGAAGGGCAAAGGAAAATGGAGCTCTTCTACTAGTAAGCAGAAATCTGCAAATGCTGCACATTCGAAGAACCAAGACAAAGATGAGAAAAAATCAGAAAAACAGAAATTGTTTTGTAAGTACTGTAAAGGGAATGATCATATCATAAAGAACTGTCCAAAACTGGCTGCTAAAGAGGCAAAGAAGAAAGAGGCTGGAATGGTTGTTGCAGAGGCCTCTACACCAAAAATAGAGTCTGCAAATCTTGTGCAAGAAGAAGAATGGGTGTTTACTAGTGTCTGTAGTTATGACCCATCTTCTCATGATCAGTGCATGTCTGCAGTAGACTTAGATGTTTGGTACTTTGACAATGGGGCGACCAAACATATTACCTCGCAGCACAGTTTCTTCTCTTGCCTGCCCCTACAGGGAATACTGTCACATGCGCCAACAACTCCTCTTATCCTGTTATGGGAGTTGGTAAGATCATTCTGACTACTGTTGATGGTAGTTCTTTCACTTTGTCAGATGCTTTATTTGTGCCAGGGATCAAGAAGAATCTGTTATCAATTTCTGCATTAGCCAAGATTGGCTTGGTTGTGAAATTTGTTGATGACAGGTGTACAGTTCATGATCTATCAAATGGCGACGTGATTATTGCTTCTAGCATTTTATGTCATGGGCTGTATAAGCTCATAGACTATGAAAGATCTGTGAATGATTCGGCATGTGCAGTTCATGATTCTCAGGCTATGTCAGATGCAAAGCTTTGGCATGCATGCTTTGGTCATCTGAATTTCGCTAGTTTGCTACGCTTGCAGAAATCTGAAATGGTGTCCTCCTTGCCCAAACTTGAGGCACCTGGAAAACATGTTTGTGAAGGCTGTATTTTGGGCAAAATGCAGCGTTCATCCTTTCCAAAAGATGGTTCAGTTCGGGCTACACAGAAATTGCAGCTTGTACACAGTGATGTCTGTGGTCCTATGCAGACACCCTCTTTTGGAATTTACCTTTACTTCGTGACTTTCATTGATGATTTTTCCAGGCATGCATGGGTATATCCACTCAAAGCAAAGTCCGAAGTGTTCATGTGCTTCAAACAGTTTTTAGTTTTGGCTGAAAATCTGTCAGCATGTAAAATGGGCACCCTCCGTCCTGCTCGAGGGGGGGAATATATGTCTTCTGATTTTAATGCATTTTTTACTGAACGTGGGATAAAACACCAGTGTACAGTGTCGTATACACCTCAATAGAATGGAGTTGCTAAACGAAAGAACAGGTCACTCATGGAGATGGCAAGGTGCATGGTCAAAAGTCAGGCTTTACCACATAGTTTCTGGCTTGAGGCTGTCATGTGTGCAACATATGTACTGAACAGGTGTCCCACTAAAGTGCTGCAGTCTATCACTCCATATGAGGCTTGGCATGACCGCAAGCCATCTGTTGCTCATCTGTGTGTTTTTGGTTGTTTGGCATATGCACTAGTGCCTAAACAACATCATAGAAAATTGGATGATAAGGCAGTAAAATGTATTTTTGTTGGGTACAGTTCTGAAAGTAAAGGATATCGTCTGTATCATCCATATACTAAACGCATTCTGGTTAGCCGTGATGTTGTCTTTGTGGAAGATGCTATTCAGCCATTGCTTTCATGTACTAAGGAGACATCTGTTAGCTCCAAAGACATGTATGATACTTTGATGCCTCTTTTTACAGGTGGATTGTTGGCGAAAACTTCAGCTCTAATACCACTGGTGCGGAAATACTTTCGCCCTGAAGGTGGATTTCACGACAAAGCTTGAACTCTGTCAGGCCTGCGGAAATTGCCGCGCCACCGTAATAGAATGCTAAACTAGAGTGATTTAGAACACCTCTGTAATCAACAGTTGCTCAGCCTAATTAACGTCACCTTAACTGTGTTATCCTGCGACACAAGTTCCACCGGAACTTCACCAGACTGTCACTGGACAGACACCGTAATCGTACCGGAACTTCACTGAAATGAACTTCTACTTTGATTTTAATTACTTCAAGTGAACATACAAGAAGTAAGAAAGTGATTCGTGAGCTTTCTCCACTTAATGAACTCTTCTGAAGTTTAAGGAAAACTTCACAGTTTTGAAGTGCTACTTTCCGGTTAGGTTTTGTACTGCATGCACATCTCCTTTCCACCGGAAACTGTGATCAGCTTAAAGTAGAGACGTCTAGCTACAAGATGAGCTATCTCTCATACAAAGCTTCAACCTCTACTGCAAGATATACTTCGTTGTTCTACCGGAAAATCTTGTTTCTGAGAAACTGTAACTGGTCAGAAATTACTGAAATATGTTTACTGAGTAAACTGTTATTCACCGAAACATGCGTTTACAGAGAAGGTACTGAAGTACGTTTAGTAACGAGTCGTGACAGTTAACGATAAACAAAGCTTCCTACCGTAACACGAAGTAGCTTCAGATTCTTCACAAGTAAAGATTACGCGCAGACATCCACATGAACATGTGTTTTCGATTTGAGAAGATGTGTACAAGTAAGCTTGGCCTCTTCTCGCTCAAGCTACAGAAACTCTCCTACAGTGAGTAGTTTCTTATTACCATCTCTCTTAGATGAAAAAGCCCGACACTTCAGGCTTGTGTTATTCATCTGTACATACGCGATCTATGGCGTCTTCTGAGAACTCCTAACTCTCTCTTCACTCATACGCGCATCTCACACGCATCATCTCTCTCTCTGTGTTCTCCGTCTGTGTGTGTTTTTCAAATCTTGCTGTATATATATATACACTTTCTTTTGGCGCTCCTCTGCGCTGTAACTCTTCAATTTGCATTATGCGCGCCTTACGCGCCCGCCGCGGTTAATTGCTCTGTTATGCGCACACCATGCACTAACTTCGCATACTGTACACCTGTGCACTGATTTTCCAGAAGATTCTGTTTCTCTCTTTGTCTGTTGCGTCAAATTCGTGAGTGTTTCCTTAACAGCTCCCCCTCAATCACTAATTTGACATCTTCCGGTCTTTCATATATCTTTCTTTCTTTTATTCCTGCCATCTCTTTGAATCTGTTTGTCTTCGTTCCATCCAAGCTTTTAGTCAGAATGTCTGCAATCTGATCTTTCGTAGGAGTGTAGACAATTTCTATTTCTTTCTCCATTACTTTTTCCCTTAGGAAATGATACTGAATCTCTATGTGTTTTGTTCTTGCGTGAAACACAGGATTCGCTGCAAGATACAGCGAGCTCATATTATCTCCATGTATGATCGGTATACTTTGATCTATACCCATGTTTTTAAGTAAAGTCTGCATCCATATCACTTCTTTTGCTGCTTCTACCAGTCCTTTGTATTCTGCTTCTGTTGACGATAAAGCTACTGTGTGTTGCTTCTTCGAACACTAGCTTACCAGCTTATCTCCTAGGTATATCATATACCCGTGCCTTGATCTTCGCTCATCTTGACTTCCTGCCCAATCTGAGTCACTGTATGCTCTGAGCTTTATATCTGACGTAAAAGGATAATATAATCCTTCCTTTATAGTTCTTTTGATATATCTGAGAACTCTTTGTCCTGCAACCCAATGTTGCTCTGTCGGACAATGCATAAACTGTGAGAGAACTCCCACCGGAAAATTGAGATCCGGTCTT
The DNA here is from genome assembly GCA_020310875.1 of Ceratopteris richardii. Classification (NCBI taxonomy): domain Eukaryota; kingdom Viridiplantae; phylum Streptophyta; class Polypodiopsida; order Polypodiales; family Pteridaceae; genus Ceratopteris; species Ceratopteris richardii. The sequence continues at coordinate 86,734,458 of CM035409.1, read as the reverse complement.
GTTAGCGTAGCATATATTAAGCTTCCTACTAACGATTGATACTTCTTCATATCTTTAAACTCTGTTCCACTATATTTACTAAGTTTATGGTTTACTTCAAGCGGTGTTGAAGCTTCTCTGCAATTTTCCATATTGAACTTCTTCAGTAAGTTCAGGAGATACCTTTCTTGTGTGACATATACACCATGATTTGTATATGTGATTTCCATACTTAGAAAGTATGATAATTTTCCCAGGTGACTGATCTTGAATTCCTTTTCTAGCAGTTTCTTTACCTCTGTGATTCCTGCATCTGAGGTACCTGTAATTATTATGTCATCTACATAGATACAAATGTAGATCATTCCTTCTTCTGTCCTTTTGATGAGTAGACTTGCATCTGCCTTCGAACTTTGATATCCAAGTTCATTGAGATACTTCACAAGTTTGTAGTTCCAAGCTCTTGGAGCTTGCTTCAGTCCATAAAGTGCTTTCCTTAACCTGCAAACAAAATTTGGGTATCTAGAACTTGTAAACCGTTCCGGTTGTTCCATATAGACTTCATCTGATATATATCCATTCAGGAATGCATTCTTTATATCTAGCTGACTTAGCTTCCATCCTTTTGATGCTGCTATAGCAATCACTGTTCTTATGGTTGACATCTTTGCCACCGGACTGAACGTCTCGTCATAGTCTATGCCATGCGTCTGAGCATAGCCCTTGATAACCAGTCTGGCTTTATGTCTGGCTATCCTTCCATCTGCAAGTTTCTTTATTTTGAACACCCATTTATTTCCAATTACTTTCTTACCATTCGGTTTAGGAACAAGCTCCCATGTCTTGTTCTCTTCTAGTGCGGTGAGTTCTTCTTTCATTGCTTCTTGCCATTGCTTCTTGCCTTTGGCTTCGTCATAGTTATGAGGCTCATCCTCTTCTTTAACCATATATGCATAATCTTGTTGAGTTATATACGATGTATCATACGAGTATCTTTCCGGTTGTCTTCTTACTCTGTTTGACCTTCTTAGCTCATATTCTTCGTGTGTGTCGGAGTACCCGTCTTCATCTTCGTTCCTTATACCAGATCCGGTCCTAGACGTATTTGCCTCTTCATCTTTGTTTACCTGTACAATTGATTTTCCTTTCTCTCTTCTTTTTATCTCTTCTTCAAATTCTTCAGTTGTATGACTCTGATCTGCATACCAGCTTTTCTGTTCATCAAATGTTACATCTCTGGAGATAGTAAAATGTTTGGTTAGAGGACTCCATAACCTGTAACCCATCTGCTTTTCATCATATCCGACAAATACATATTTCTCTGCTTTCGGTTCAAGCTTATGTCTGAGTTGAGACGGTACATAAGCATATGCTACTGATCCAAACACTTTGCAGTGATCAAGTGTTGGCTTCTTTCCCCACCAAGCTTCATAAGGGGTCATTCCTTCTAATGCTGTACATGGTAATCTGTTTACCAAGTATGTCGCTGTGTTTACGGCTTCAGCCCAAAGATAATCTGGGCAATTTTTTTCTTTTAGCATAGCTCGTGCAAACTCGACTAGAGTTCGGTTTCTCCTTTCTACTACACCATTCTGTTGTGGTGTATACCTGCAGGTTATTTCTCTCTTAATACCTGCATTCCAAAGATAGTCATTGAATTCTCGGGAGAAGTATTCTCCCCCTCCATCAGACCTCAGTCTTTTAAGTTTTCGTCCGGTGAGTCTTTCAGCATATGCATGAAAATGCCTGAAAGCTCCAAACACTTCTGACTTTTCCTTCAAAACATAAAGAGTTATCCACCTTGTTGCATCATCAATGAATAAAACATAGTACCTTGATCCGCTGATTGATCCTTCTTTCGTTGGTCCCCATACATCTGTATGTATGAGTTCCAGCACACTGTCATGTTTGAATCCTTTCTTCTGGAAAGGTAACCTGTGGGCTTTTCCCATCTGACAGGCTTCGCATTTGTGAATCATATGTTGGTTCTGTACATTCGGTAATCCCAGTACAGACTGATTCGCTATCATAGCTTTGATTCCTTTTTCGTGAAAATGACCTAATCTCTTGTGCCAGAGATCAAGTTCTGTAATTACCTTTTCATCATGTGTGAGCAGCGCTTGGCCACTGTTCCCTTGTACTCTGCGTAGTTGTTGTAGGTGGTGTTGTAGGATTGGCTCTGTCCCCAATTTCTCACTCCACCTCTACCATAGCCTCCTCTTTGGTTTTGTCTTCCTCTTTGAGCATTGCTCTGATTTCTTCCGCTACTGCCTCTGCTATTGTTGTTTTGATTTTGATTTGATCCTTGTTGATTGTGCCAACAGTCATGCGCCAGATGGTTACTTAGTCCACAAATCCAGCAAGCTTTCTTGGTGGTATTCTGGCGGCTTCTTCCTCTTGCTCTTCCTCTGCCAGTGCCTTTACCTCTTGCGTAATAGTCCTGGGAGCTCGACTCTTCTTCGTCTTTTGACTTTCCTTTGTCTTTCTTCTTGTTCTTCATGTACATTGCAGAGCTATGTCCTTTGTCTGCGTCTCCTTTCAGGTCTTGCTCATATGTGAGCATCAAACCAAGCAGCTGATTTAAATCTGGTACAAAATGATTTAAGGAGAGTTCAGTTGATAGTACGAAAGGTTTCCACCTTTCATCTCCTCTCAAACCTGTGAGCACTTGCGCTATCAATCTATGATCTTCGACTTCTTCATTTATGGATCCAAGACTATCTGCTAGATCCTTTATTTTAGTGACGTAGTCACTTATGCTTTGACTCGACTTCTTTTTTAATGTAGTAAATTCGGACCATAAGCTAGCCTTCCTGGCTTTCGTAGTATTTTGGAAATGATCTTCCAATGCACTCCATATGTCCTCCGCTTTCTCCAGACCTCTAATGTGCGGTAGCAGATGATCTGAAACAGTGTTGTAGATGTAGGCTCTTGCCGTTGCATCTTTCTTTTGCCACAGCTTCAAAGCTTCTATCTCTTCCTTTTCTGGTTGGCTATCATCTTCAAAAGTCGGCTTCTTTTCTTCTCCGGTCACGTACACCATTAAGTCCTTACTCATAAGTAAGGCTTCCATGCGCATTACCCATGCGGGATAATTATCTCTATCCAGTTTATCAATTTGGACGTGATCTGCCATGATAGGTGTTGATGTATAAAACACCACAAGAAATGAATTAATGTGACACTAGAACACCTCTATGGTCACCATTAACTCATTGCCACTCCAAACTTTGAGAAATGATAGCCTAAAGTGAGAACTTTGCTTCTACAGAAATTTCTAGTCACCAAAATGACATACCTTCAGTGTTTTGCTAATTTCTCCTAGCTCACATATTATTTCTCTATGAAACGTTATAGGCTGAAACTAGAAGAGTAGAGCTTTCCAAGAAGCTATCATATGCATCAAACGGAGCTCTAGAACTCAAGTTATGGCCCTCACAAGATGACCATGTATGACCTTCCAAAACTGGAAAACTTACCTGTTTTAGTAAGAGCGCCTGTTTAAAATTAGAATTCGATGCCTAGCATCGACTTGCAACGAGAATTCGATGCCGGGCATCGACTTGGGATGTTTTTGGCCACTTTTCAGCAGGGATTCGATGCCGGGCATCGAATTCCCGCATAAAGTCTTGATCTTTTGGACACCAAAAACATAGGTGATTTCATGCACATTTACAATATGACTTATCCACTGGAATTCGATGCCAGGCATCGAGTTGCTCCAACAACATCATGTTTTTCAAATACTTCAGTACTGAATGAAAAATATAAAAGAAAATATGACTTATCAACAGAGATTCGATGCCAGGCATCGAGTTGCTTGGAAAACTTGATCTTTGTAACTCATCACACAGTAGGTAATCATGGAGATGATGGAGAGAGGCTCATACACAGAACTTTACTCAGTTCTTTCTCATAGCTATGAAAACTCAGAAGTTTTACAGATGCTTTCTCACTCAGAGAAGCACGACTATACACAGTCGTATAAAATGAACTTCTTCTTCTACTTTTTCTTTCTATTCTCTCTCTTCCTCTCTTCGCGTCAGTTAATACTAACTAACTTATATAGACTTTCTCATTCTCGTGATTTTTAAAAAACTTCTAGAACTAAAGTGAACTAACTTTACAAGTATAATACATTTGTGAATTTGTCCCTTCACATAGGCATGGGGTTTTCTTCCTAAGATTTGACCTTCAAATATATGTCTAATTAGTGAGTGTTTCTCCAACAGCTCCCCCTCAATCACTAATTGACATTCCCTGTTTCTTCATATCATCTTCTTTTCTTTTACTCCTGCCATGCTTTTGAATCTGCTGGTCTTCACACCATCCAAGCTCTTTGTCATTATGTCTGCTAACTGATCTTTAGTAGAAATGTACTCCACTTCAATCTCCTTCTCCATTACCTTTTCTCTGAGAAAATGATACTGTATCTCTATGTGCTTTGTCCTTGCATGAAATACTGGATTTGCTGCAAGATAAAGTGAACTCATATTATCTCCATGTATTGTAGGTGTACCTTGATCAATGCCTAAGCTCTTGAACAATGTCTGCATCCATATGACTTCCTTAGCTGCTTCCACAAGTCCTTTGTACTCTGCTTCAGTTGATGATAATGCTACTGTATGTTGTTTCTTGGAACACCAACTTACAAGCTTATCACCAATGTATATCATGTAACCATGAGTTGATCTCCTGTCATCTTGGTTACCTGCCCAGTCTGAGTCACTATAGGCTCTCAACTTCAAATCTGATGTAAAAGGATAATATAATCCTTCCTTTATAGTTCCTTTGATATATCTGAGAACTCTTTGACCTGCAATCCAATGTGGGTCCTTTGGACAATGCATGAATTGTGACAAAACTCCCACTGCATAACTAAGATCAGGTCTTGTTAGTGTAGCATAAATCAAACTACCCACAAGAGATTGATACTTCCTCATATCTTTGTATTCTGCACCATCATATTTACTGAGCTTGTGATTAACTTCAAGTGGAGTTGAAGCTTCTCTGCAATTTTCCATATCAAACTTCTTCAATAGATTTAGAAGATACCTTTCTTGTGATACATATATGCCATGATCTGTATAAGTGACTTCCATTCCAAGAAAGTATGATAACTTTCCTAGGTCACTGATCTTGAACTCTTTCTCAAGTAATCTCTTTACCTCCTTGATTCCTTCATCTGAAGTACCTGTGATTATAATGTCATCTACATAAATACAAATGTAGATTGTACCTTCCTCTGTTCTTCTGATAAGTAGACTTGAATCTGCTTTTGAACTTTGATATCCAAGATCATTGAGATACTTCACCAGTCTATAGTTCCAAGCTCTTGGAGCTTGCTTCAATCCATACAATGCTCTTCTCAACCTGCAAACAAAATTTGGATACCTGGAATCTATAAACCCTTGAGGTTGTTCCATGTATACCTCATCTGATATGTATCCATTCAAGAATGCATTCTTTATATCCAATTGACTTAGAGTCCATCCTTTTGAAGCTGCAATAGCAATGATTGTCCTTATAGTTGACATCTTAGCTACAGGACTGAATGTCTCATCATAATCTATGCCATAGGTCTGGGCATAGCCTTTCACCACCAATCTAGCTTTGTATCTGGCTATACTTCCATCTGCAAGCTTCTTTACTTTATAAACCCATTTATTTCCAATTACTTTCTTACCATTTGGTTTAGGAACAAGTTCCCATGTCTTGTTCTCCTCTAATGCATTGAACTCTTCCTTCATTGCTTCTTCCCATTGCTTTTTACCTTTAGCTTCATCATAGTTCTGAGGTTCTTCATCATCTTTGACCATATATGCATAGTTCTTCTGAGTTATGTAAGAAGTATCATAAGAATACCTTTCTGGTTGTCTCCTTGTCCTTCTTGACCTTCTTGGTTCACATTCTTCATAAGTTTCTGGATACACCTCTTCATCAAATATAGGAGCTTCTTCATTCATTCTTGTTAATCCACTTCTGGATGTACTTGCTTGCATATAGTCTTCATCTCTATTCACCTGCACAATTGATTTTCCTTTCTCACATCTTCTTACCTCTTCTTCAAATTCTTCAACTGTATGACTTTGATCTGCATACCAACTTTTCTGTTCATCAAATGTAACATCTCTAGAAACAATAAATTGTTTGGTTAGAGGATTCCACAATCTGTAACCCATCTGCTTTTCATCATAACCAATGAACACATATTTTTCTGCCTTTGGTTCAAGTTTATGTCTAAGTTGTGATGGCACATAAGCATATGCAATTGATCCAAACACTCTACAATGATCTAGTGTTGGTTTCTTACCCCACCAAGCTTCATATGGAGTCATTCCATTCAGAGCTGCACATGGTAATCTATTCACAAGATATGTAGCTATATTTACAGCCTCAGCCCAAAGATAATTTGGACAGTTCTTCTCCTTCAGCATAGCTCTAGCAAACTCAACCAAAGTCCTGTTCCTTCTTTCTGCTACACCATTTTGTTGTGGTGTATACCTGCAAGTTATTTCTCTCTTAATACCTGCATTCCAAAGATAATCATTGAACTCTTGGGAGAAGTATTCTCCCCCTCCATCAGACCTCAGTCTCTTAAGCTTTTGACCTGTGACTCTCTCTGCATATGCATGAAAATGCTTGAAAGCTCCAAACACTTCTGATCTTTCCTTCAAAACATATAATGTTATCCATCTTGTAGCATCATCAATGAAAAGAACATAGTACCTTGAGCCACTGATAGATCCTTCTTTTGTTGGTCCCCATACATCTGTATGAATGAGCTCAAGTACTCCATCATGTTTGAATCCTTTCTTCTGAAATGGTAACCTGTGTGCTTTACCCATTTGACATGCTTCACATTTATAAACCATATGTTGACTTTGCACATTTGGTAATCCTAGTACAGACTGATTAGCAACCATAGCTTTAATTCCTCTTTCATTAAAGTGACCTAATCTCTTATGCCAGAGATCAAGTTCTGTAATCACTCCTTCACCATGTGTGAGCAAAGCTTGACCAATGTTCCCTTGCACTCTTAAAGTAAAGAGTCTACCTTCTTTCTTACCAGAGACAATCTGATTATATCCATTCTCTGGATCTTCCACAAATACTCCTTCATTTGTAAACCTGACTTGAAAACCTTTTTCAACTATCTGTCCCACACTAATCAAGTTTTTAGGTATTGTAGGAACATACAAAACATTGGTTAGCAAATCTGCTCCACTCTTGCATTTCACTTTTCCAATTGAATGTACACTATGTCTTGTATTATCACCAGTTTGAACTGTGTGACTAGAAATGCCTTTTTCCAAATCTGACATCAATTCTATGTTTCCTGACAAATGATTAGAACATCCAGAGTCAATGTAAAATACCTTTAGATCTTCTTTGTCTGATGTGCTGATTGAATTCATCATCAATGATGTATGACTTTCATTCTGTGTGTCATTTGCATAGTTGTAGTAGGTGGTGTTGTAGGATTGATTCTGTCCCCAACTTCTTCCTCCACCTCTACCATAGCCTCCTCTTTGACTTTGTCTACCTCTTTGAAAATTACTTTGATATCTTCCACCTCGACCTCTGCTATTGTTGTTTTGATTCTGGTTTGATCCTTGTTGGTTGTGCCAACAGTCATGAGCCAAATGATTACTCAATCCACAGATCCAGCAAGCCTTTTTGTTGTTATTTTGATTACCTCTTCCTCTTCCAAAACCTCTTGCTCTTCCTCTACCAGTGCCTTTACCTCTTGCATAATAAACTTGAGAAGTTGACTCTTCTTCATCCTTTGCTTTACCTTTATCTCCTTTCTTCTTATTCTTCATGTACATTGCAGAACTTTGACCTTTATCTCCATCTCCCTTCAAGTCTTGCTCATATGTGAGCATCAAACCAAGCAACTGGTTCAAAGCTGGAACATAATGATTTAATGAAAGTTCTGTTGATAAGACAAAAGGTTTCCACCTTTCATCCCCTCTCAAGCCTACAAGTAGTTGAGCAATCAATCTGTGATCTTCAACATCTTCATCTATGGATCCAAGACTATCTGCTAGATCCTTCATCTTAGTGACATAATCACTAATGGTTTGACTTGGCTTCTTCTTGAATGTTGTAAACTCTGACCATAGACTTGCTTTCCGTGCTTTAGTAGTGCTTTGGAAATGATATTCCAATGCATTCCATATATCTTCTGATGATTCCAATCCTCTGATGTGTGGTAGCAAATGATCTGAGATTGTATTGTAGATGTAGGCTTTTGCACTTGCATCCTTCTTCTGCCAATGCTTTAAAGCATCTAGTTCTTCTTTCTTTGGTCGGCTTTCATCTTCGAATACTGGCTTCTCTTCTTCACCTGTAACATATATCATGAGATCCTTACTCATAAGTAAGGCTTCCATTCTCATTACCCATGCGGGGTAATTATCTCTGTCTAGTTTGTCAATGGAGATATGATCTGCCATAGTTCTTTCCTTCTGCTGCAACCTTTGAGCTTAAAGGATAAAGGATAATACCTTTTGAAGTTCTTTGTGTATGAGGATACTTCGAAAGTAATCTTTTGATGCCTTGTGTCTTCAAATGCTTCACCTTTCAAACTTTAATGGAAAACTTTACAAAACTTCTCGTACCTTTGTCGTCTTCTGCTCTCAAGAATCTTTCTGCTCTGATACCACTTGTTGATGTATAAAACACCACAAGAAATGAATTAATGTGACACTAGAACACCTCTATGGTCACCATTAACTCATTGCCACTCCAAACTTTGAGAAATGATAGCCTAAAGTGAGAACTTTGCTTCTACAGAAATTTCTAGTCACCAAAATGACATACCTTCAGTGTTTTGCTAATTTCTCCTAGCTCACATATTATTTCTCTATGAAACTTTATAGGCTGAAACTAGAAGAGTAGAGCTTTCCAACAAGCTATCATATGCATCAAACGGAGCTCTAGAACTCAAGTTATGGCCCTCACAAGATGACCATGTATGACCTTCCAAAACTGGAAAACTTACCTGTTTTAGTAAGAGCGCCTGTTTAAAATTAGAATTCGATGCCTAGCATCGACTTGCAACGAGAATTCGATGCCGGGCATCGACTTGGGATGTTTTTGGCCACTTTTCAGCAGGGATTCGATGCCGGGCATCAAATTCCCGCATAAAGTCTTGATCTTTTGGACACCAAAAACATAGGTGATTTCATGCACATTTACAATATGACTTATCCACTGGAATTCGATGCCAGGCATCGAGTTGCTCCAACAACATCATGTTTTTCAAATACTTCAGTACTGAATGAAAAATATAAAAGAAAATATGACTTATCAACAGAGATTCGATGCCAGGCATCGAGTTGCTTGGAAAACTTGATCTTTGTAACTCATCACACAGTAGGTAATCATGGAGATGATGGAGAGAGGCTCATACACAGAACTTTACTCAGTTCTTTCTCATAGCTATGAAAACTCAGAAGTTTTACAGATGCTTTCTCACTCAGAGAAGCACGACTATACACAGTCGTATAAAATGAACTTCTTCTTCTACTTTTTCTTTCTATTCTCTCTCTTCCTCTCTTCGCGTCAGTTAATACTAACTAACTTATATAGACTTTCTCATTCTCGTGATTTTTAAAAAACTTCTAGAACTAAAGTGAACTAACTTTACAAGTATAATACATTTGTGAATTTGTCCCTTCACATAGGCATGGGGTTTTCTTCCTAAGATTTGACCTTCAAATATATGTCTAATTAGTGAGTGTTTCTCCAACAATAGGGAATACTCTAGGCTCTTATACCAATTCTTGGGAAACTAACCTGCTCTGATACCAATTGTTGGCGAAAACTTCAGCTGTAATACCACTGGTGCGGAAATACTTTCGCCCTGAAGGTGGATTTCGCGACAAAGCTTGAACTCTGTCAGGCCTGCGGAAATTGCCGCGCCACCGTAATAGAATGCTAAACTAGAGTGATTTAGAACACCTCTGTAATCAACAGTAGCTCAGCCTAATTAACGTCGCCTTAACTGTGTTATCCTGCGACACAAGTTCCACCGGAACTTCACCAGACTGTCACTGGACAGACACCGTAATCGTACCGAAACTTCACTGAAATGAACTTCTACTTTGATTTTAATTACTTCAAGAGAACATACAAGAAGTAAGAAAGTGATTCGCGAGCTTTCTCCACTTAATGAACTCTTCTGAAGTTTAAGGAAAACTTCACAATTCTGAAGTGCTACTTTCCGGTTAGGTTTTGTACTGCATGCACATCTCCTTTCCACCGGAAACTGTGATCAGCTTAAAGTAGAGACGTCTAGCTACAAGATGAGCTATCTCTCATACAAAGCTTCAACCTCTACTGCAAGATATACTTCGTTGTTCTACCGGAAAATCTTGTTTCTAAGAAACTGTAACTGGTCAGAAATTACTGAAATATGTTTACTGAGTAAACTGTTATTCACCGAAACATGCGTTTACAGAGAAGGTACTGAAGTACGTTTAGTAACGAGTCGTGACAGTTAACGATAAATGAAGCTTCCTACCGTAACACGAAGTAGCTTCAGATTCTTCACAAGTAAAGATTACGCGCAGACATCCACATGAACATGTGTTTTCGATTTGAGAAGATGTGTACAAGTAAGCTTGGCCTCTTCTCGCTCAAGCTACAGAAACTCTCCTACAGTGAGTAGTTTCTTATTACCATCTCTCTTAGATGAAAAAGCCCGACACTTCAGGCTTGTGTTATTCATCTGTACATACGCGATCTATGGCGTCTTCTGAGAACTCCTAACTCTCTCTTCACTCATACGCGCATCTCACACGCATCATCTCTCTCTCTGTGTTCTCCGTCTGTGTGTGTTTTTCAAATCTTGTTGTATATATATATATACACTTTCTTTTGGCGCTCCTCTGCGCTGTCACTCTTCAATTTGCGTTATGCGCGCCTTACGCGCCCGCCGCGGTTAATTGCTCTGTTATGCGCACACCATGCACTAACTTCGCATACTGTACACCTGTGCACTGATTTTCCAGAAGATTCTGTTTCTCTCTTTGTCTGTTGCGTCAAATTCGTGAGTGTTTCCTTAACATGGATTACCCTAAACTTCTTCATATGTTGAGGGATCTTATGAAACTGAGTCTTTGTCCAAATAAGTATAATTATTATTTGCAAATATAGAGTCATATTCATACCTTTCAAATTGCTTTCTGTCCCTTTTTGACCTTTCAAGAGTGTGTTTTGACCACTCTCCACATTCTTGCATCTTGGCTATTCGTCTTGACTTTTAGAGCTTATTTTCTCTCTCATTCTCATCTTGATTATCATATGATTCACTTCTTGAGTCCTGCGCCTGTGTATCATGCTTGCTACCTAATGGTTGAAAATTTGAATCAAGAGCACAGGGTAAGTTTACCTTTTGTTTGGGCTCTTTATACCATAATCTATGTTCTTCAAATACAACATCCCTACTTGTGATAAATTGCTTTGTGGATATATTATGGACTTGTGATATAAATAAAGCCTTGGTTGCCCTTTCATGTAATTTTTCTTTGATTTTTGAAGGCACATGTACATATGCTAAACAACCAAAAAACTTGCAATGACCTAGAATTCCTTTTCTACTCATTCCAAGCTTCATACCTTTCATACCTTCTCATACCTTCAAGAGATTTGAATCAAGAGCATTGGGTACGTTTACCTTTTGTTTGGGCTCTTTATACCATAATCTATGTTCTTCAAATACAATATCCCTACTTGTGGTAAATTTCTGTGTGGATATATTATGCCATTTGAGTTGAACCATAGCCAATAAATAAAGCCTTGATTGCCCTTTCATTTAATTTTTCTTTGTATTGTGAAGGCACATGTACATATGCTAAATAGCCAAAAAACTTGCAATGACCTAGAATTGCTTTTCTACTCATTCCAAGCTTCATAAGAGCTCATAGCTTCAAGAGATTTGGATGGAAGTCTATTGACAAGCTAGCAAATAGTAGATATAGCTTATGCCCATAGATAATGTGGCAGCTTCTTCTCTTCAAGCATAGTTCTTGCTAATCCAACTAGGCTCTTGTTTCTTGTCTTTGCAATACCATTCAGTTGAGGAGAGTATCTGGTAGTAAATTCCCTTTTAATGACTTTATCTTGCCAATAATAATTAAACTCTTAGGAGAAGTACTCTCCCTCTCCATCAGATTTGAGTTTCTTCAATTATCTACTAGTAGGATTTTCCACATGTGCTAGGTGCTTCTTGAAGCATTCAAGAACTTCACTCTTATTCTTGATAAAATATAAAATTTTCAATCTATTATCATTATAAGAAAAAGATACATAATACCTTTAGCCTGCTAATGAAGGTCCTTGGCTTGGTCCCTACAAAGCAGTGTGTACAAGGATAACACATAAGTGGTCTAGTGTAACATTGAGATAACAAACAAGGAATATATCATTCTATCCTTTTAGATTCCCTAAAATATTTTGAGAAACAAGATAAATAGATATGTTTCCATGTATTTTATACACATTTTATCATTCATTTCGAACATGGCCTATACTTATATGATTTTAGATCATACTACTTTATAACAATGCCATTCACATTATGATCTTACGTGAATCTTCTCTCGCTAACCTCATCATATTGCCTTAGAATTATAGATTCTTTGACATTCACTCGGACGTATGAATTGTTTCCTGAATCATAGTACTAGGCATCAAGGAACTTAAACCTCTTCTTTCCCTCATATTTGTTCAAATTGTTCACATCTCCTTAAAGCATGAATTGTTTTGAGAAGGGAAAAAAGAGAAGGTTCTTTTACTGCTAAATCTCTTCGAGCTCCTTATTTGGTCCAGCTATTTGTACTAGTTTTTTAGCTTGTAGACAGATATGTGGTCTCTTTGTAAAAAGAATAGATAAACTCTTATTTAATTTTATTTTGTTTCCTCAATCATAGTCCTAGGCATCGGGTTCTCAACTTCAAGGATTTTCTGCGAATTCGGGAGCGCTTTGACGTTGGAAATCCTCCTTCTGCAGCAGAGTCATTCGCCGGCAACTGTAAGAGACAAAGAAAAAGATATGGGTGAAGATGACGGGGAAAGACAGGCGACTCTTTGCCTTTCTGCGTCATCCTCATCCCTATCTTCTTCTTCTCCTCCTTCGCCCTGAAAGCCCAACAAGGTATGTCGGAATTCCATTGCTTGTGGATGCGAAACATCTTTGCGTTGTTGGTGCGTACAAACGTAAGTGCATCGCAGACTTTGGCAAAGAACGTGAGTCCATCGCAGCTGCTTGAACGTAAGTCCATCGCACCTGCTTGAACCTACTTTGGCTTACCTGCAGACATGCCTCCAAAGTTCTTACCTGCTGCACTCCACCGCCCCAGTTCGTGTCTCCGTTGTGAATTCCACCATCATTTCGTGTCTTTACGTCATTTCCATCAGTGTGGCGTTTTCAATCCCTTAATTCGTCCTTTAACGGTATATCATAACTTGTTGTTCCACCAGTCATCTAAAAGCAGGTTTATCATACCCTCTTGCCTAGTCAAGTCGAATGAAATTCCCATTGACACAATTTCTCAACTTGTAGCATGTCATTCTATCCTCTTAGATCCCCAAAATATTTGGAAAACCAAATGTGAATAGATGTGTTTCCATTTATTTCACACACATTTTATCACTCCTTTTAAACATGGCCTATGATTATGTAACTCTAGAGCATACTACTCTATCACATTGCCATTTGCATTATAATCTTACGTGAATCTTCTCTTGCTACCCTCATCACAATACCTACATTTTTTGGCGCTCACAAAACGATGACCAAGACTTTTCTATGGCTTAAACAACCAAACAATCGGGTAAAGAAGAGAAAACAAATCATGCCACCATGGAAAGAGCAAGCTGACTAGGAATGGTATACATCATCAAGTAGTTTCACCACTACTTACCTGTAAATACATTTTATTCATTTGTTGATTACCAAACATTTTTGTACTTCGTCAACAACCATGCGATCTGAGCCGATTGGTCCTATCAATGTAATTTGACTTTGAAGTAGTGGTGAACAAAAATAAATCACACATCCTCTTTGTGCAAATTGCCTATCCTGCCTAGCCTATAATCAACTACCACAAGGACTGATGGACGACTTGCTGGATGCTTCCCTATTTCACCTTGAAACAAAGACATATTAGCTTGAGGGGAGATATTTCTCGTTCTCAACCTTGGCACTAATTTAAAAAAATATGTCCAAGAACATAAATAAAGTCAATAAAGCAAGCAAGGAATCACCATATCATAGTAACAAGAATATATCATAAGGATCAAAACAAGATTCCTTTGTATCGTGTGGATTAAAAGCACATGAAAGTTGGATTAGATTGCATAAATTTAAATCAAAGAATCATCAAAACCTATGAAAAGTAAGAATTAATTATTCGATTAAAATAATAAATAAAGTTCAAAAAGATGTGAAGAATAAAGGAAAATCCAAACTCATGAAACCCTCAATAAGACTTACAACTTTATTTCAAGTTAGGAAGATACCCACATGGATTGAGTCCACAATGGATCGAACCTAAGTTTGGAAGTCCCATGACTGTATTTGCTCAACGTCTTTTGAATATATTGCTATAGTTTTTATATTTGTCTCCCTCGATAAAATAATGATTACTAGCACGTAGACCTTCACACTGAACCAATGACACACACCACTGCATATAACCACTTCAACAAAAGAAGACATCTACATTATGCAACACCTCTCACCAAGCATGTCAACTAGATTCTAGAGGACATGTTGAGAGCATATGTGTCTAGAGACAGACAAATTGGCATAATTATCTGCCATTAGTAGACTTTTCTTATAACAATAGGCCTCACAAGGTGACACACATTTCTCCTTTTGAGATGAACTATGGCATGAATCCTAGTGCTCCAAGTACCATAGGAATGCTGAAGAAATGCCCTATTGCTTTGGAGTTCTTAAGGAACCTACAAGCAAATTTCAAAATAGTAAAGCCATCAAGTAGCTGATGGGGCAAAAGAGTATGCTGATATGAAGAGATCTCCTAGATCCTTTGAGGAAGGAGACAGAGTCTTTCTTCAACTACCAGCTAGATCTACTTCGCTATCTAGAGGGAAGTGTAGTAAGTTTTCACCAAGGTTTTGAAACCAGTGTTTCATGTCAGTAAACTTCGAAAGTTTATTCCAAGGAGGATAATCTAATAGAGGGTATTCTTTCTTTGTAGGAAAGTTATAGCATAGATCATTCTCCAAATAGAATACTAGATCAAGATAGAAACAGTTGAGGATCTGTGTCATCCAGGAGTATCTAGTAGCGTGGAGAGGATTATCACTTACTAACTCTACTTGGGAATCACGAACTCTAGTTTGCAAGTACATTCTCGCATTGATCATTGAGGACAATGATCTTTAGAATGGGGAAAGAGTATCATACATTGGTCCACAGGGATCATATGGGTCCATAGGGATCATTCCATGTGTGTGTGGGACAAAGGCCAGCCATAGCCAAGATCCCAAGCTCCGGGGATATTCTAAGGTATTCAATAGTAATGGGGATGAGTGTTTTATGATGGCGACATGGTGGCACTAGACCATGGTGAGTGTTTCATGATGACCACATGGTGGCAATGCCGTAAGTACTTTGGCAAACATATATGTTGTTGTGATTTGGTGCATACATATATGTTTTCGTACCTGCTTCAACGTATGTCCATCACACCACACTACACTCCAATGCAGTACTTTGCATTGTTGTGTTTTGGTGCATACATATACGTTTTCCTATCTGCTTGAATGTAATTCCATCACACCTGCTTGAACGTAATTCTTACCTACCTGAACGTAAATACTTTGGCTATGTATGCATGTATGTATGTATTTGCTCAACGTCTATATTTGCTCAAAGTCTTTTGAATATATTATTGCAGTTTTTCTATTTGTCTCACTCAATAAAATAATGATTACAAGCATGTAGAACTTCATAGTGAATCACTGACACACACCACGGCATATAACCACTTCAACAAAAGAAGACATCTAGATTATGCAACACCTCTCACCAATAGGATGTGTCTTATAACAATAGGCCTCACAAGGTGATAGACATGTCTCCTTTTGAGATGAACTATGGCATGAATCCCAGTGCTCCAAGTACGATAGGAATGCTAAAGAAATGTCCTAGTGCATTGGAGTTCTTAAGGAACCTCCAAGGAAATTTAGAAATACCTAAAGTCAAGACGTAACAAGCAGCTGATGGGACAAAAGAGTATGCTGATATGAAGAGATCTTGTAGATCCTTTGAGGAAGGAGATAGAGTCTTTCTTCAGGTACCAGCTAGATCTACTTCACTATCCACATGGAAGTGTAGTAAGCTTTCACCAAGGTTTTGAAACCAGTGTTTCATGTCAGTAAACTTTGAAAGTATATTCCAAGGAAGATGATCTATAGAGGGTATTATTTCTTTGTAGCAAAGTGATAGCATAGATCATTCTGGAGATAGAATACTAGATCACGGACAGAATCAGTTAAGGAACCATGTCATCAAGGAGTATCTAGTAGCATGGAGAGTATTATCGCTTACTAACTCTACTTGGGAATCATAAACTCTGGTTTGCAAGTACATTCCCTCATTGATCATTGAGGAAAATGGTCTTTAGAATGGGGAAAGAGTGTCATCATTGGTCCACAGGGATCATATTGGTCCATAGGGATCTCCATGTGTGTGTGTGGGACAAGAGTATTCAGTAATAATGGGGATGAGTGTTTCCTGATTACCACATGGTGGCACTTGATCGTGCTGAGTGTTTCATGATGAACACATGGTGGCAATGCCGTAAGTACTTTGGAAAACATATACCTTGTTGTGCTTTGGTGCATGCATATACGTTTTTGTGCCTACTTGAAGATGTCCATCACACCACACTGCACTACAATGTAGTACTTTGCGTTGTTATGCTTTGGTGCATACATATACATTTTCCTACCTGCTTGAACGTAATTCCATCACACCTCCTTGAACGTGATTCCTCCCTGCTTGAACATAAGTACTTTGGCTATGGTAACCTGAATTGTTGAGATTAAGTCCATCACCTTGGCTATCGCACATCTATTAGCCTGAATTGCAATGCAGTACTTTCTCTATGTTGACCAAATACACTAAGCATAAGTCCATCACACATGCTGCAATGCACTGTAGTACTTGTCGGCAAATGTAAGACAAAGAAAAAGATAGAGTTGAGGATGGAGGAGAAAGACAGGCGAATCTTTGTCTTTCTACGTCATCCTCATCCCTATCTTCTTCTTCTCCTCCCTCGCCCTGAAACCCCAACAAGGTATGTCAGAATTCCATTGCTTGTGGATCCGAAACATCTTTGTGTTGTCGTGCTTTGGTGCATGCACATACGTTTTTGTACCTGTTGAACATAAGTCCATTAAATGCAATGCATTGATGCAATGCATTAATGCAATGCATTGATGCAATGCATTAATGCAATGCATTGATGCAATGCATTAATGCAATGCAGTACTTTGTAAATTTATCGTGTAATGGGGATGCAACAATTAAGATGATAGGGAAAAAGAGTATTGTAAATTTAGATAGGGCAAAAGAGTATGCTGAAGGGAAGAGATCTCCTAGATCATTTGAGGAAGGAGACAGAGTCTTTCTTTAGGTACCAGCTAGCTCTACTTCACTATCCATAGGGAAGTGTAGTAAGCTTTCACCAAGGTTTTGAAACTAGTGTTTCATGATAGTAAACTTTGAAAGTATATTCCAAGGAGGATAATCGAATCAAGGTTATTGTTTCTTTGCAAGAAAGTGATAGCATAGATCATTCTTGAGACAAGATACTAGATCGAGAGACAGAAACGGTTGAGGAATCATGTCATTCAAGAGTATCTAGTAGCGTGGAGAGGATTACCACTATCTGACTCTACTTGGGAATCAGAAGCTCTAGTTCACAAGTACTTTCCCTCATTGATCATTGAGGACAATGATCTTTAGAAGGGGGAAAGAGTGTCAGACATTGGCCCACAAGGATCATATTGGTCCAAAGGGATCATTTCATGTGTGTGTGGGACAAGGGCCAGCCATAGCCAAGGTCCCGAGCTCGGTAGATATCATAAGGTATTCAGTAGTAATGGGGATGAATGTTTGGTGATGGCCACATGGTGGCACTAGACAATTCCATATCATTGCTATTCTTCAAATACAAGAGGGTATATGTGGAAGGGAGGAGAGATGCACACACATCATTCACGCTTTTCTTACAAATAGTGAATGCGTGCACATTGAGAGAGAGAGAGAGGACACATCCGAAAATTGGTATGCTATTTTTAATCTACTTGAGCCTTGGATATATTTGATATGCACAATCCACTATGGAACCATACATATGCATTTTTTGTTATTTCTTCAGTGCTTAGCTATATAATGTATTCATAATCTTTGCTTGTTTATCTCTTTGATATATCATATCGTTTATGATGTATTTTAAACTGGTCTACTATTTACTACAAGTATTTGTTGAAGTATATATATTCCATGATGTCTCCAGGTAGACAATAATTGACCCTAGGGCCTAAAATAAAAATGCACATACGTCATGGTAGCACATATAACCTCAGTCTCGAGTTTTGACAACTCTATTTGCTCAAGTTCTTTGGAATATATTGTTGGAGTTTTTCTATTTGTCTCCCTCATTGAACTCCAAAGTTACTACATTTATTTGGGGTCTGCTATGTTGGAGACCTTCAAACATAAAATATTAATTTTAAACACATACACATGTGTAAGTATAGCCTCTACCTTGCCTTAAAACTTATATGTACCACCCACTTTCTAATTGTATGTGTGTATGTATGTATCTATTTGGGTATGTATGTATGCATTTATGTATTTATGAATGTATGTATATATGTATGTATGTATGTATGTATGTATGTATGCATGTATGATTGTATGTATGAATTTATGTATGTATTTATGTATGTATGTATGTATGTATGTATGTATGTATGTATGTATGTATGTATGTATGTATGTATGTATGTATGTATGTATGTATCTCTGTATGTATGTATGTATGTATGTATGTATGTATGTATGAATGTATGTATGTATGTATGTATGTATGTATGTATGTATGTATGTATGTATGTATGTATGTATGTATGTATGTATGTATGTATGCATGTATGTATGTATGTATGTATGTATGTATGCATGTATGTATGTATGTATGAATGTATCTATGCGTGTATGAATGTGTGAATGTATGTATGTATGTATGTATGAATCTATTTATGTATGTATGTATGTATGTATGTATGTATGTATGTATGTATGTATGTATGTATGTATGTATGAATGAATGAATGTATGAATGAATGTATGGATGTATGTATGTATGTATGTATGTATGTATGTACGTATGTATGTATGTATTTATGTATGTATGGATGTATGTATGTATGTATGTATGTATGTATGTATGTATGTATGTATGTATGTATGTATGTATGTATGTATGTATGTATGTATGTATGTATGTATGTATGTATGTATGTATGTATGCATGCATGTATGTATGTATGTATGTATGAGGGGGACAAAGAGAGATATTGAAATGAAATTTTTAAAAATACTAAAAACTAAAATGAACTACGAGGCTAGAAGGTTACAAAGTGGTGAATCTCATACAATGTTTAAGATAGAAACATCGAAAAAATAAATCATGATATTAAGAAATTCATGATATACATTGAGTACTTCGTGTGCATTAGAGGTGTACATAGACCAAAAAGTCTCTAGCAGATACAAATATACAAGACCTTGAGAAGATACTAATGTTGGGCAATACAATTAGTAATACAATGTGAAGAGAAATGATCTTCCATATTAGAGGCTCTAAAGCATTTGTCAATGCCAAAGCTCCTCAATAGCCTCCATCATGAAGATCCTTGCAAGGATCCGTTGGATGTTTATATCTCCCTAATTACATTCTCATCCAAGATTCTTTAGTGTGGATGGTGTCCAAGTTTTTTTGTTTAGTGGTAGTGGATAATTATAAATATTCAATAACGTGTTATCGAGTATATATCTCTAATCTCATAAATAGTATGCCTCTATGATCTCATAAAGAGTCTATTGCTATGTCTCCTAAGCTCAAGCAAAAATATATCCAAACATCTATGCTCCTATAATCCCTTGACTTTAGATAGTTCCCCTAACCCCTCTCTGATTAGAAAATATTTGCGTCCACATAAACAATATGATGGACAATGACATATGAAGTGTAAGTCTATCTCGAAAGCATTATAGCATGTGTTGCATATCTTCTCGTCTAGTAGAATATCTATACACATTACTTTGATTGCCCAGATGATGGCATGACGTGTCTTATGAATAACATATTGTATCTCAGATGATAAATATGTGTCCAAATATATAGGCCTATCTACAAAACCATCTTCTATGCGCTAAGGAAGATGCTCTTTGTAAAGACCTATCTTTTCATTTAGCTCCTAAGTAGGATCTATCTAGTTCATCATTGAATCCAATTAAATCTAGTCTTGACAAGTAATTCTAATAATGTCTATTCATGCTACAATAAGAGGTCAAATCTCTAGATAATGCTAAAATGGGGTTATTTTGACTATGTTAAAACCATATGCCCAAGAGTATGAGGACATTTAAGCATGCTAGCAACCTTCATCCCCTTGTAGTCTAGTTATTTCGAAAACTCCATAGCCCATTGGGAATATCTACCTTTGGGGAACTTCCAAAGCCTATGTATGAAGATTTGGTATCTATATCAATGACCAGTATTGTTTGTAGCCTCACTGTATCCTACCCATAAACTAAAGGAGGGTATTGATCTACTAACCCATTGTGGTGTGGTGATGAACATCATAGCCATGGTTTTCCTATGTTTAATAAATAAACCACTATCTTATGCAAACACATGTACAATGCATCCATATTAATGTTGTTAAATAATCTATAGGGAATCAAAGATCAATATATTGCTAGCATCGTATAATATAAGTGATACTTATGTCTTTCCAATTGTGATCAAAACATAAGAGGAAAATGCATCCACATACGTACCAAACAATGTAGGAGATAATGGAAAACCTTATTTCACTCTAATAGTGGAGTGAACCAAGGAAGGTATACCCTCCAAAGTGCTTAAATATATGATTAGTGATTTGTATAATTCCATAATCCCTCATACAAGCTCTATAGGAACACCATGACCTCAAACCTTCATGTGGATCTAGTTCAAACATATGTGTAAAAAGCATTTTGGAACTATGAATACTCGGAGAAGCCTGAGTTGTAGAGTCCTATGCTCTTAAGTGTTGAAATTTGGTCTTGCTAACTAGCACAAGACCTGTTCCTTTGCTTTTGAAGAGTCTAGTATACCTTATGAGATCCAAATAAATGCAATAAAATACCCGATGTGATTTGGAAGATCAAGGAGAAATGAGTTACACAAAACACATAGGTTTGCACATAGACTAGACCAAGGAACTTGCTAATTATGGGTGATTCATGCAACTTCAAATACTCATTGCTACTAGATTGATTACAGTTAGCTAAATTTCTCTTAGAGGAAGGTGAAATACATGATTGAGTTGCTACTATGCACAAGGTTGAATTTATCATCAGCCTATGTGCTAATCACAAACTAAACACTAATAGGTGGTGATCTTGACTTTTCAGGGATGTGCAAAAATAGACCATGAGACCATAAATGACTTGTTTCTCACAACCTACTACACCTAATGATCGTAAAAACTTGTATCCATAACTTAGACACGTATATTTTCAATAATTCATTATGCATAAAGATTGGATCATTGTGGAGTGAGAATCAGCCTCTAAAAAATGACAAGTCTTAGAGATAATCATGCACGAAAATAGAAGATGAGAAAACTGAAGATCAAATATGATTATACATTGCTTTAACATATTGTACAAGCATTTCTGAATCTTTATATAGACTCTCTTGAGATTTTAGGACTCCTATACAATGAGTTTGAATTCAAGTCACCTGGAAAGCTTGGTTGTTGTGATTGAATAGCACTTCTTCTATAATCTAGGATAGTAGAAATCAAGTTCAAAGAGTTGATTTAGATGATTGATTGATCACCAAGATAACCAACCTCCAATCTCCTGAATTTTTTAGTATCCCATATTTACCCTCTACCAAGAATAAAGACTTGGAAAACTATAAATGCAAACTAAGCTTAATACCTTAACACCATGGTGCTCTTACAAGTAAGGTCTTGAAGTAAAACAGACATTCAAGCATGATGCAAGCTTGAATTTGTTCTAACATATACCCCTAAATCTAAAGCATGCTTGATTCTTGATTCCTTGATGATTTGAATACCTCCTATTGACTTGAACCTACAAAGTTTAACTCCATCAAGAGATTTATTCACCATATATGCTACTTGGTTTTCAATTGGTACAATAGAAACATCAATTTCCTTTGCCATGAGCCTCTCCATGATGAAATGATAATAAACCTCTATATGTTTGGTTCTTGCATGGTAAAGATGACTTGATGTTAGGTGCATAGAACTTATATTGTCTCCAAATATGTGAAGTTTGGGACTCACAAGTCCTAAATATGCATAAAATTCCTTTATCCATATAGTTTCTTGAGTTGCTATGACCAAAGCCCTATATTCTCTTTCAATTAAGGATAGTGCAACTGTAGGTTGCTTCTTGGAACTCCATGATACAAGCTTAGAACCTGCAAAATCTAGAAAACCTGAAGTACTCCTCTCATCTTTGGATGTTGCCCAATATGTAGTATAGCTTTAGATCCAAATTTTATGTATATGAATAGAATATACCTTCATTGATATTGCCTTGGAGATACTTGAGCACTCTCTTAGCTACATCGTTATGTGGTTTTCTTGGAGAGTGCATGAATTGACTTAGCAGTGCTACAGTATATGAGATGTTTTCCCTTATATATGTATTTACCTACCAAACTTTGGTACTCTTTATGTGTTCAATCTATTCACTCTCATAAACGCTAAGCTTGGAATCCATTTGCAAAGGTGTACATGTTGGCTTTGCATTATCCATCTTGAATTTTGAGATGAGATCCTGAATGTACCTCCTTTGAGTCAAGTACAACCCTTGATCTGTGTATATGACGTGCATACTAAAGAATGTGAGCTCTCCAAGGCCACTAATCTTGAATTCTTCTTGAATATGTGCTTTGATTTTTTCTACTCCAACCAAGTCATCGCTTGTCATGATTATGTCATCTACATACACATAAAAATAGATAACATCAATATGAACCTTCTTGGTGAAGAACAAGGATTTGCGTTGCTTGACTTGAAACCTTGATCTTGTAGATAGGTTACCAATCTAAAATTCCAAGCTCTAGGAGCTTGTTTTAATCCATTTAATCCTTTTTTGTTCCTACATACATAAATTGGATAATTAGGGTTTTCAAACCCTAGAGGTTTTGACATGTAATATCTCTTCATTGATTCCTCCATTGACAAAAGTGTTCTTCACATCAAGTTTAAGCAGCTTCCAATTCCTTAGAGCTGCTACAATAAGCAAGGTCTTAATGGTATTCATTATTGCAATTGGTGAAAAAGGATCTTTATAGTCTATGAACTGTGTTTGAGCACATCGTTTAGCAACCAACCTCGATTTGTACTTGCAAACTTATCCATCTTAATTCATTTTCACTTTATAGAACCATTTGCAAACTATTACCTTTTGATTGGTTTGCATTGGAACCAACTCCCACGTGTCCATTTCCTTTAAAGCTTCTATCTCCTCTTTCATGGACTTCTCCCAACTATGTTAGCCTTAGCTTCTTCGTATGTTGAGGGTTCTTATGAAACTGAGTCCTTGTCCAAATAAGTACAATTATTGTTTACAAATATAGAGTCATATCCATACCTTTCAGGTTGCTTTCTATCCTTGTTGACCTTCCAAGAGTGTGTCTTGACCACTCTCCACATTCTTGCATCTTTGCCATACCTCTTGATTTCTGGAGCTTATTTTCTCTCTCATTCTTATCTCTATTATCATATGATTCACTTCTTGAATCTTGCACCTGTGTATCATGCTTGCTACCTAATGGTTGAAAATTTAAATTAAGAGCATAGGGTAACTTTACCTTTTGTTTGGGCTCTTTATACGATAATCTATGTTCTTCAAATACAACATCCCTAATTGTGGTAAATTTCTTTGTGGATATATTATGGACTTGTATGCCATTTGAGTTGAATCATAGCCAATAAATAAACCCTTAGTTGCCCTTTCATCTAATTTTTCTTTGATTTGTGAAGGCACATGTACATATGCTAAACAACCAAAAAACTTGCAATGACCTATACTTGGTTTTCTACTAATTCATAGCTTCATAAGGACTCATACCTTCAAGAGATTTGGATGGAAGTCTATTCACAAGCTACAAAATAGTAGATATAGCTTATGCCTATAGATAATGTGGCAGCTTCTTGTCTTTCAAGCATAGTTCTTGCTTATCCAACTAGGCTCTTGTTTCTTGTCTTTGCAATACCATTTAGTTGAAAAGAGTATTTGGTAGTAACTTCCCTTTTAATGACTTTATCTTGCAAAGAATATTTAAAATCTTAGGAGTACTCTCCCTCTCCATCAGATTTGAGTTTCTTCAATTATCTACCAGTATGATTTTCCACATGTGCTAGGTACCTCTTGAAGCATTCAAGAACTTCACTTTGCCTTTCTGCGTCATCTTCATCCCTATCTTCTTCTTCTCCTCCTTCGCCCTGAAAGCCCAACAAGGTATGTCGGAATTCCATTGCTTGTGGATGCGAAACATCTTTGCGTTGTTGGTGCGTACAAACGTAAGTGCATCGCAGACTTTGGCAAAGATCCTACCTGCTTGAACGTAAGTCCATCGCACCTGCTTGAACCTACTTTGGCTTACCTGCAGACATGCCTCCAAAGTTCTTACCTGCTGCACTCCACCGCCCCAATTCGTGTCTCCGTTGTGAATTCCACCATCATTTCGTGTCTTTACGTCATTTCCATCAGTGTGGCGTTTTCAATCCCTTAATTCGTCCTTTAACGGTATATCATAACTTGTTGTTCCACCAGTCATCTAAAAGCAGGTTTATCATACCCTCTTGCCTAGTCAAGTCGAATGAAATTCCCATTGACACAATTTCTCAACTTGTAGCATGTCATTCTATCCTCTTAGATCCCCAAAATATTTGGAAAACCAAATGTGAATAGATGTGTTTCCATTTATTTCACACACATTTTATCACTCCTTTTAAACATGGCCTATGATTATGTAACTCTAGAGCATACTACTCTATCACATTGCCATTTGCATTATAATCTTACGTGAATCTTCTCTTGCTACCCTCATCACAATACCTACATTTTTTGGCGCTCACAAAACGATGACCAAGACTTTTCTATGGCTTAAACAACCAAACAATCGGGTAAAGAAGAGAAAACAAATCATGCCACCATGGAAAGAGCAAGCTGACTAGGAATGGTATACATCATCAAGTAGTTTCACCACTACTTACCTGTAAATACATTTTATTCATTTGTTGATTACCAAACATTTTTGTACTTCGTCAACAACCATGCGATCTGAGCCGATTGGTCCTATCAATGTAATTTGACTTTGAAGTAGTGGTGAACAAAAATAAATCACACATCCTCTTTGTGCAAATTGCCTATCCTGCCTAGCCTATAATCAACTACCACAAGGACTGATGGACGACTTGCTGGATGCTTCCCTATTTCACCTTGAAACAAAGACATATTAGCTTGAGGGGAGATATTTCTCGTTCTCAACCTTGGCACTAATTTAAAAAAATATGTCCAAGAACATAAATAAAGTCAATAAAGCAAGCAAGGAATCACCATATCATAGTAACAAGAATATATCATAAGGATCAAAACAAGATTCCTTTGTATCGTGTGGATTAAAAGCACATGAAAGTTGGATTAGATTGCATAAATTTAAATCAAAGAATCATCAAAACCTATGAAAAGTAAGAATTAATTATTCGATTAAAATAATAAATGAAGTTCAAAAAGATGTGAAGAATAAAGGAAAATCAAAACTCATGAAACCCACAATAAAACTTACCACTTTATTTCAAGTTAGGAAGATACCCACATGGATTGAGTCCCCAATGGATCAAACCTAAGTTTGGAAGTCCCATGACTGTATTTGTTCAATGTCTTTTGAATATATTGCTGTAGTTTTTCTATTTGTCTCCCTCGATAAAATAATGATTACATATGCATAAATACACATACACACACACATATACACACATACATACACACACACATATATACACACATAACCATACTTGCATGCATACATACACACATATATACACACATGCATGCATACACACATATACGTATATACACACATGCATAGATACACACACATGCATACACACACATATATACACATATGCATACATACACATACACACACACATATACACACATACATATATACACACATATACATGACACACACACATATACACACATGCATGTATACATACACACATATACACACATGCATGTATACATACACACACATATACATACACACACATGTATACACATGCATACACATACACACACATGCATGCATACATACACACATATACACACATATACACACATGCACACACATGCATGCCTACATTCACACACATACACATACACACACATGTATAAACATGCATACATACACACACACATGTACACATGCATACATACACACATATAATCCTATTTTTATTTTGGAGTTTTTTTTACATCAAATATATAAAAATAGGATTAGGGTTTTTACGCTATTTACACATACATCCACATACATATATAATATATATATACATGTATATACATATGTATACAGAAATATACATATTTTAGGACTAGATATTTAAGATTAGGGTTTTAGGATTTAGGCATGCATATCACTCAATTATATTTATACTAAGAAAAAATATAGAGAAAAATAAGAAAAAAATTCTGAATATAGAAATAAATATATAGATAAAATATGATTAGGGTTTTAGGATTAGGGGTTTAGATTTTTATAGGTGTTTAAGTATTTAGGTTTTAGTATTTCAGCTTTAGGTCTAAGTCTTTCTGATTAGGGTTTTAGGGTTTTAATACGTAGATAACATATATACACAAACACACATATACATATAATACATACATACATGTAGATACACATGCATACAAAAATATACATATTTTAGATTTAAATCTTTAAGATTAGGGGTTTAGGATTTTAACACCTACATAACATATATGCACACATACACATGCACATATAATACATATATACATGTATATACACATGTATATAGAAATATACATATTTTAGGTCTAGATCTTTAAGATTAGGGTTTTAGGGTTTAGACATACATATAACTCAATTATATTTATATTAAGGAAAAATATAGAGAAAAATAAGAAAAAAAATATGAATATATAAATAAATATATATATATATAAAATATGATTAGGGTTTTAGGATTAGGGATTTAGATTTTTATTGGTGGTTAAGTATTTAGGTTTTAGTATTTCAGATTTAAGTCTAAATCTTTAAGATTAGGGTTTTAGGGTTTAACACCTACATAACATATATACTCACATACACATATAATACATATATACATGTAGATACACATGCATACAAAAATATACATATTTTAGATCTAGAATTGTAAGATTAGGGTTTTAATTAAATATATATAATTAAATATATAAAATTAAATATATAAAAATAGGATTACGTGAGGAAAAAATCTGAATATATAAATAAATATATTATATATATAATAAGATAATTATATACATAAATAAATATAAAAAGAACTAGTGTTTTAAATAATTTAATTAAATATATATAATTAAATATATAAAATTAAATATATAAAAATACGATTACGTGAGGAAAAATATGAATATATAAATAAATATATATATATAATAAGATAATTATATACATAAATAAATATAAAAAGAATTAGTTTTTTAAATAATTTAATTAAATATATATAATTAAATATATAAAAATACGATTACGTAATGAAAAAATCTGAATATATAAATAAATATATATATAAACTAGGATAATTATATAGATAAATAAATATAAAAAGAACTAGTGTTTTTAAAAATTCAATTAAATATTTATAATTAAATATATAAAAATAGGATTAAGTAAGGAAAAAATCTGAATATATAAATAATATATATATATATATAAGGTAGGATAATTATATAGATAATAAAATATGATAAGAACTAGTATTCTAAATAAATAAATGAAATATATATGATTAAATATATAAAAATAGGTTTAAATTTAATCATTTTAAATAGAGTGAATATATATACAATACACAAACACACATACTTATACACCTATCTATATGCACATATATATACATATACACATATATATACACATGCATACATATATATACATGTTTTAGGTCTAGGTCATTTGGATTAGGGTTTTAGGGTTTTAACTCCTACATAACATATATACACACATACACATACACATATAATACATATATACATGTATATACACATGTGTATAGAAATATACATAATTTTAGGACTATATCTTTAAAATTAGGGTTTTAGGGTTTAGGCATACATATAACTCAATTAAGAGGAAAAAAATCTGAATAAATAAATAAATAAATATATAAAATAGGATCAATCAAGAAAAATTCTGAATATATAGATAAAATAGAATAACTATATAGATTAGGGTTTTAAAATTAGGATTTTAAGTTTTTTTAGGTATTTAAGTATTTAGGTTTAGTATTTCAGATTTAAGTCTTTAAGAGTTAGATTTTTAGGTTTAATAAAAAAACAAATGTTCTAAAATGTCCATATTGTAGCAGATGGCTTCTTTGGATCCTGAAGAGAGAATGGCATGTCCTTGCACACAGTGCAAGTATCAAATTCATCAGAAACGATCGATTTGTACTGCACATGTTAGAGAGTATGGATCCTTTGATAGGAGTCGACTGGAAAACCTACGTTATCATTCGCATGGTCCCCCAGGTGAGCAGATGGACCCAAACGACATTACACCGGTAACCTCTCGTGGATAAAAGAGAGCAAAAAAGGACGTAGACGTACAAGCAAGCACTAATAATATTACACAGAATGAACATATGGAAGAGATGCTTGAAGCATTTTATGAGATGTACGAAGATCATGATGGTGAAGAAGGTGTCGAGATGGACACAACAGAAATTCCACGATCAGAAGTTAATGAAGAATATGAAAACATGCGAAGATTAGCTCGTTTACCACTTTACAATGGAGCAAAGATATCTGTACTATGTGCTTCACTCGCGATGCTCAATCTGCAATCCATTTATGGATGGTCAGATAGTAGTGTCACTGAATTGTTCAGGTAAGTGGAGAACAAATTGGCTTTCATTGTTGTATCACAATAACTTCATTTACTAATATCATTTTAATTGCTTATTGCAGGCTTCTTAAAGATCAATTTTTGCCAGAGGGCAATGACATGCCTCCAACACGTGATGCGAAAAAACTTTTACAGTCCATTGGAATGGATTATACTAAAATTCATGCTTGTCTGAATGATTGCATTCTCTTTCGGAATGAGTATGAGCATCTCCACGTATGTCCAAAGTGTGGAGCAAATAGATTTAGAGAAGACGTTATAGGCGAAGCAATCCCCGCAAAGTTTCTTCACCACTTTCCTATCATTCCACGAATTAAGAACATGTTTAGATGCAAATCTATAGCTGAGTTAATGTCATGGCATACAAAGAGCAGGTCTACAGATAATGTAATGCGAGTGCCAGCTGACTCTAATGCTTGGAAGCACATAGATAGTAAGTGACCGAAGTTTGCTAGTGAGCCTCGATCCATACGTCTAGGCCTAGCTATGGATGGAGTGAATCCATTTGGATTACGCAGTTCTTCATGGAGCACATGGCCTGTATGTTTGGTCAATTATAATATCCCACCATGGTTGGCCACAAAGAAAGGTCATTTATTATTAGCTCTTATTGAACTTGCCAAGGAAACTAACGCAAAGGAAAGAGCTCAGTATCGAAGAAACCGTTCCACTCGATTTTTGCCTCTTCCAGAAAATCTTCGACCTCTCCCACCTTTTCCAACGAGCAGATGGCTAGATACAGCGGTTTCACAAGCAAAGGCAGCAAGTGAAGATATCTCTGAAGAAGAAGAACTCGCAAAAGGATGTGATTGGGAGTATATTAAATACGGTGCACTATGGTCTCGTGGGCGACACTTTCGAATCGCACGAATCAATCAAAATAGATCTACTTTTGATAGTGGAGTGATGGTGAGTTTTTTGCAAAAAAGTAGAGCGAGTGCAAGAGATGATAATGCTCTAGAAGGCGAGTTAGATTATTGTGGTGTGATTCAAGATATCTTGAAACTATCTTTCAGAAAGTTTGATTACTTTGTTTTTTATGTGAAATGGTTCAAAGTAGTCACCTCTGGAAGAAACGCAACAGTGAGACGGGATAAGAGCGGTTTGCTTCAAATCGACTCCACAAGGTTATGGACAGATGAAAGGGATACATTTGTACTTCCCAAACACTATGAGTTACTTGTTTTTATACCAGATTCAAAAGAGCCAGAGTGGCTATTTGTTTTACAAGTCGCTCCACGTAGTAGACAAATTTTTGAAAACATAGATGTAGAAGAAAGTCCATCTCTAGTGGACTCAAAGATTCATTCGATAGTCAAGGAGGAAGAGATCATTGTTCGAGAAGAAGAGGTCATTGAAGAAGAGTTCATTGTTCGAGAAGATGAAGCAATAGATGATGATCAGGAGGAAACCAACATAGCAAGCGATTTAGAAGCCATCCATATAGAGATAGATATTCTCGGTGCATCGGATCTTCAAGAGGATGCTAGAATAGAGGACTTTTGAATAAAACACTTATACGTACTAATTTTTATTTTTTTCTGTTTATTCTCTATATTACTTTTCTTATCGCATGCTAATTATTTGAGTTCTTTCATTACAGAGCATAATGGGAGACAGTCCTCTAGTCACTCCACATTCCATGACAGAGGAGCAGTTTTTGGAGTTCATCTCTCAGGTTCCTCCTGCGTATATGGCCGCTGCATCACAGAATTGGATCGCTCGTGGTAGCACTCCTCCCGACCTCACTCCTGGCGGCCTTACTCCTGCTGGCCTCACTCCCACTGGCCTCACTCCCGCCGGTGTCACTCCTGCCGATGTCACTCCCATCGGTGTCACTCCTGCCGGTGTCACTCCTGCGAGTGGTGCTACTCCCATAGAAGGTATGTCTCCTAGCTTTGTGTCTCCACCACGACCATCTTTGCAGCCATCTCCTACTGGGTCTACTAGTAGACATGTGCGTTCGACACCTCAGCGCTGTGGGCGCGATTTCTGACGACTGGCGGATCAATTCAGTCGCCTCGCTAATGGCGCACGCAGTGTGACTATGCAGGACAGGTACAAGTATAACTTTTCCTAAGGTCCGTAAGGTGAAGCGTTCCTATAAAGTTCAACTGCATCAAAATAAGAAGGTAGGATAATCTTTTCACTAACTATTTGATCTTTTATAGTTTCGTTTGTTTCTTCTTGGATATTTTCTACGTTTCTATCTACAGTTGGAGGAAAATTTTCTTCACTAACACTAGGAGGAACAGTAGAAAGTAAAGTTATAGTTGTCCTAGGATCGTGCAAAGATTCTTCTACTATTACTTCTTTTATTGATTCTTTATCTTCTATTGGTTTTGGAAACAACAATTCAAAAGTTGATGAAGGTAAAAAGGAACTATTCGAAGAACTTTCTTTAGACATAAAAGATGATACTAAATTAATAACCAAAGTCCTATACAACCTCAAGGATGATGTTTATAAATGACAGTCTAAAAGATAGCCTATACAAGCTAATAAAAGTTTCAAACTAAGGACAATCTCTGCTTTTCAAACTTCAGGTCACATGTGTATCTCCAGTTCGCCAATAGCTGAAAAAAACACATCTATGTGAAAGAGGGCAACAGGCCTTCAGTTCACCAAGAGGCTGCAATTCTTCAGAATTCAAATCTGAAAAAAACACATGAGAGAAATTAGTATATCTTTATAAAAAATAACACTCATTTAGCATTTTTTAAATAACATTAAAGTAATTAATTTTTCTAAAAAACACATATATATTAAATACATTCTTTTATTAAAATATATACATTACAATAAAAAATTCATTCACATAATTATTTTAATATACATTAACATACATGGTTTACTCATAAATAAACATACATTTAACTAACATACATATATGCATAAATAATCATACATAAACATACATGCACATGCACTAAATGAACATGCATAAACATGCATACATGCACATAAACATAGACACATTAATACACATGTGCATACTAAACATATACATGCATATATACCTAATACTATCACACACATGCATAGGCATACACTAACACACACTAACATATATATGCATGAACACTTACTAGCACATACATGCATGAACATACATGCACATGCATAAACACACACATGCATGAACTATACTATCATACACACTAATACACATATGCATACTATACTAACATATACATATATGAACATACACTAACATGTACATGCATGGACATATACTAACACATACTAACATATACATGCATGAACAAATACTAACACATACTAACATATATATGCATAAACATACATTAACACATACTAACATATACATGCATGAACACTTACTAACACATACATGCTTACACTAACATGGATAAATTTCTAACATGCATTAGCTAACCTAACATGCCTAACATTAACTAACTTCTCTAACATGTACTAACATAAAACGTGGGTCCAAGATCTAACACTAACATGGGTTCAAGTACTAAACTAACATGGGTTCAAATCCTAAACTAACATGGGTTCAAATCCTAAACTAACATGGGTTCAAATCCTAATATCTAACATGCACTAGCTTGATACTTGGGAAAAGAACTCAAGTGTCTATCAGCCTAAGGGTTAAAGAAGCTTGGGTTAAGGGTAGGGTAAGAAAGGAAGAATAAAAGAAGATAGATTAGAGAGGTGGAAGGAATAATGAGATCTTTGGAAGGAATCAAGGCTAAAACTTCTTCTTTTTGCTAACCTGTGAACACAAAAAACATTAGGATAACAATGATACATTTAATATCTAACCAATTCAATTAATTAAACTCACACATACATAAATACTTAAATATATATACCTATAGTAAATTAAATATATTTAAGTCATAAATATTCGCATGCACACACATACAAATATATTCATACATAAATACTTATACTTATATTTAAACAAATATAAAGACATATATATTCACATAGAAATATATAAACATATATATTTATACTCCATTTTTTATTTTGTTAACATTTAAAACATATAATATCATAATAGAATATAAAACCTAAATCATTCATTTAATATATCTAAATTATAAAATAAAACATATAGAATAAATTTATATATAATTCATGATAATATAAATGAAATAAAAAAAGAAAAGAGAAAAAAACTCTCAGTCTCTCTCTCTCTCTTTCTCTCTCTCTCTCTCTCTCTTTCTCTCTCTCTCTCTCTCTCTCTCTCTCTCTCTTTCTCTCTCTCTCTACTGCGCCGTCGGCTACAGTGAGAGGGAGAGGGAGAGAGAACAAAAATAATAATAAAAAAAAAAACAAAATAAATAAAAAAAACTCCTACTTTACTCTCTCTCTCTCTCTCTCTCTCTCTCTCTCTCTGTGCTGCGCGCACAGCAGAGCTGCACCACCGGCAGAGAAAGGGAGGGAGAGAGAAGGGAAAAAAAACAAAAGGAATCTTTTAAAGAGGAGGGAGAGGACAAGAAAAAGGGGAAAAAGAAGAAGAAAAGGAATAAATCAAGAAATAAATCTCTGCACTTCCTAAAAAATTATGCTTTCCATGAATTGAAGGACAAGAGAGATGGTCTTCTCTCTCCTCCTGTCAGAGAGCTTCCATAGAACTAAGTGCAAACAATTTGACTATAGTCTAGAGCATAGTAAATACCTGAAAAAAACACATGAACTTGTGAGCACGTACTCCCTTCTTAAATAGATGTGAGTAGCCCACCATAGCCTACAATTCTCTTTAGATAACTCAACCAATTACCTAAATTGACTCAACATCACTCCAACAACACTCAACAAGAAAAAAGCGTGGGTTTTTTCTCCTAGATCTTTTCCCAATTTTCAACCAACCATTTAAATATTCTATGGACCAAAAACTTTAGGATTTAAATAACCTTTCACTTCTTCTTTTTTATTTAATTAAATACTAAACTTTAGAATAAATACTCTACCTTAGACTAAAATTTAATTTAACCCATTTTAATATTTACCTTAGGCTTAGAGGAAATAATTAATTAATATATTAATCTAGTATTTTACTAAGGTTCCTTAAGATATAATTAACCTATTTAATAATTTAATTATAGACTACAACCCACTTATTTATTCATTTAACCTTAGGTTTATCCTATAGCTAACTTTAAACCACATCAAATAACTTCAACTAACCCATAAACCTATTTTCTAACCTTCCATAACCCTCTAGGATGAATATTTAACCCATAATTAACCTTAAAACTTAACTAGAACCCTATAATTCATGCTCAAAACATACATTTAATCCTTGCAATTTAGCTAGAACATACATTTAACCCATAATTACCCTTGTAACCCTTTAAAACATGATCAAGACTTTTAATTAACCCTTATTTACCCTTAATATTTAGCTAGAATATTATCAAACCCTATAATTAACCTTTAATTATCTTTATATTTTCATCCAAAACTCAGTTTACCCCCTAGCTAACCCTTGATTTATCATCTAAACCCTTAAATAATATTAAGAAAACATTTGGATAAATACTTCCCTTCTTGTTATTGATCAACAACTTCTTTTCCTGCAAAAATTAAGATCAAACATTAGTGAAAATTTTCATAATTTAACCAAACTAATATCAATCAATTAATATTTTAATTTTTGAAATTTTTTAAGAGTAACAAATTCTTTCTGACATCCGCCCCCACTAAACCTGCACATCGTCCCGATGGGCCAACCTACAGATTCAAAAGGAACATATCAAATTCTTTTGAAATTAAGTTTAAATAATTTCAAAATTTTATTACATCATGCATTCACACTTTATGCAATTAAAAAGATTTGTACAAATCATTTAAAAAAAAACAACATAGAAATAAGTTATAAAATATCATGTCATATTTTTGAATCCACATTTAAACAAATATTTATAAGAATAAATCATAAGTCTTATAGTCCTTCTGTTCATGTCACTTGCTAAGAATAAGTAACTTATCCTTCATAACAGCATATACAAAAAGAAAACTTTTCCCATTAGATAACAGAATTATATGCCTCCTACTTTTATTTCCTATGGTCTCACTCTCTTTTATTGCTTAAATCATTTCATTTTTCTTACTTCATCCCAACTCAGCTTTTTCTTTAATTTTTAACAAATCGGCCTATACCGAAATTGGGTGCGACTCCTAGACTTGTCCACCCGGCCAAGTTTACCCCACTTGTCTGCCAACCCGGTATAGCGCACGACAAACTATGTCAGCCCTACATGAAATCGACGTCAGCTCGTGGCTCTGATCGCCCAACCAGAGTAACTCCACCCGCCTACCGACCCATGCAGGCGCATGACAACATATAGGTTAGGCCTATGATGAAACTAGCTGCAGCTCGTGGCCTTGATCACCCGACCAAGGTTGTTCCACCCGCCTACTAGCCCAACATAGCACACTAACAACAGACACATACATATAAACTAGTTGGGTATGAAGTTTTTAATTAATTTTTATTTTATTTAGAGGTCAGATCTCATAAAAAATAAAAGCAAGATACAAAATCCCATTTACTAATGAATAAAATTTCTTTTAAGCATATACATATATTCAAAATAAGACTACTTTTCTTTTACAAGTTTCCAATTCCAAAATTTCTATTTAACTTCCTGATTCAGTTCATATAAATACGAGTTATTATGCTTCAATCATAAATATGTTAGATATTTCTATATCTTAATTCTACTTGATTTTTTTAAATAAACTGGAACATATCCTTTTAATCCATGCAGTAATGCTTATGCATATACACAAAAAATCAAAGAATCTTTAATCAAAACTGTTTCACTTGATTTTTAATCATCATCTTCATTTTCATCAACATCATCATCAATTTCTTCAATTTCATATTCTTCATTATTTCTCTTTTTAAATAGTTTAACTCTTTTCCGTGCAATCAAATTTTTCAATAAAGAACCATCAAATTCTCTAAGCTTAAATGTACCATTTTCAAATACAGTTACAACTACATATGGTCCAAACCATCTCTTAATTAATTTTTTCCTAGCATCATACTGAGTATCAAAAGTGCTATCATAAACTAAAACCCAATCATCTACTTCTATAGTACAAGGTCTAAGTCTATGGTTTTTATCAAAATAGATTTTATTTTTAAGACGTGAATTTTTAATTTTCTGAACAGCTTCTTCAATCATTTTATTACCTATATTTAACTGCATAATCCTAACTAAAATTAGATCTTCACGAGTCATCTCATTATTCCACAGAAGTGTCATCCATGAAATAATCTGGGACTGGATAGAAAAAATCGGCTTTTGACAGTACATTAGTTCTGTAGGCATAAATCCTGTAGACCTAGTATACGTCATCCTGTCTGCCCATAGTGCAAAAGGAAGGAATCTAGGCCACTACATCGTATCACCATTGCAGGCCTTAGAAATTGCCTTCACAATAGAGGGATGACCCCGCTCAATCTTACCATTAGACTCCGGATTATAAGCAGTAGTGAGAGACAGACGAATTCCATGCTGGTCAAAAAGTTCTCTAGCCTCTCTAGCATCTAACTCTCCCCTATCTGCCACTATCTTCTCTACATAGCCAAATCTACTAATAACTTCTTCTAGCAAAAATTTACATACGTTATAAGTAGTTTTTGTACGAAGAGCTCTACCTTCTACATGATTAGTCAGGTCTTCTCTAGCTAAAACTATATATCTCATCTTATCTAATCCTTTAGGCATGGTCACTAAATCAACTACCCACTTGTAATGAATACAAGGAGGATAGGTAGGGTGCAAAGGTTCTCTATGCCTAACTGACGAATGTACCTGACATGTAGTACAAATACTAACAAAGTCACGTATATTCACATACATACCCGGCCACCAGTAGGCTTCTCTAATTTTATCATAAGTTGCATAAAAGCCTTTATGACCTGCCCAAAGAGTCTCATGCATATCTATCATAACTTTATTTTGCAGTTTTTTATTTCCTAAAACTCGCTGAGGATATCTAATTTTCCCTTTAGCATGTCGCCAAATAAAACCATCTTTTAGGAAAAAATTAAACGCACATTTTCTAATATCTCTAAATCTATTAGCTGACCAAATAGGTAATTGCTTCAGAGTACTAAGATAATAACCTATATCATACCAAATCCCTTCATACTCATTTTCATTAAATTTTTCATATACATATACATCAAAAATATAATTAATTACATTTAAATCAGTTTTAGTCAATTCATCATCTTCAAATTTAGCCCTAGAAAGCATATCTGCTACGGAATTAGTTTTACCAGAAATATGATTTAAAATAGGATTAATAAACTTAATATATGATATCCATCTTAACATAGCTATATCATGAGAAGAACAGTTAGTAATCATTCCTATTAAAGGTAAACAATCTGTTTCTATGATGACATTAGCTCCTATAAAATACTCTTTATCAGTTTTTAATGCAGTAACTAAACCCCATAATTCTCGTTTTATTTGTGGATAATTTCTCTGAGTTTCATGCAAAATTTTAGCTCCGAATCTAATAGCATCTATTTCCCTCACTATCATCTTGACCTATTACCCATCCTATTCCTATAGGGCTAGTATCTACAGTTAAAATAATCGATTTATTATTTGAATAATCTACACGTTTCAAAATTGGTGCATTAGAAAGCAAATTTTTTAATTTTTTCATCGTTTTAACATGATTTTCAGTCCATTTAAATTTTTTGTTTTTCCTAAGTAAATCGTACAATGGATTAGCTACATGGGCATAATGCGGAATCCAAATTGCATAAAATACACATGATCCTAAGAAACGTCTAACTTCACTAACATTTTTACAAGTTTCAGATAGTTTAGTAATAGCATCTACTTTTTGAGGATAAGGCCTACGACCGTAATAACCACATAAATGTCCTACAATTAAAACTTCATTAACTCCAAAAACTGATTTTTCTATAGAAAAAGTTAATCCTACTTCTTCAAATCTTTTTAGAATTTTTTCACAATCTAAAATATGATTAGCTACAAATTTCCTACATCCTAATGCATCTAATGTCTCATCTTTTTCTTTTTCTTCACATCCTTTAATTGGGATATCATCTATAAACGACATGGTCCCATTAGGAATAAAGTCATGAAGAACCCTATTCATCGTGTTCATCATATGTGCTACCGAATTTGTAGCTCCTTGGGGAAGAGTACACATACGAACTAATCCTAAATGAGTCTTCATCGTGGTAATATCTCTACTTTCAGTAGCAAGCTGAAACTGGTCATATCCTGAATATAAGTCACCCATAGAGTAGATAGAATGCCCAGCAAAAGCTTCGGCAAATTCTCCTACAATAGGGCCGGTTCCCACGTTCCTAATAGTAACTTTATTTACGGGTTGTAAGTCTTGAATAAATCTAAGTTTACCATTCTTTTTAGGAAGAGTAAACCATCTATTAGAATAAGGTGCAGAGGAAGGTTCTAATATTTTCATTTTCATCTTCTCCTTAAGCAGTTTCATTAGCTCAGGTAAATGAGCCTTTGGAACTAGTATAGGGCGAAGATTCCAAGGTATGTGGGCTACAGTAAATATGATCATAGGAGAAACTAATCTAGGGTCAACACATCCTATTTCTTGAGGATAAAGAGAAAAAGCTCTACCATGTTTTTTTAATCATTTCACGAAATAATTCTTGTTCAGTTGGTAATAAAAAAGAATTTTCATTTCCAATTTTTATTAATTTAATAGTTTCTTCAGTAAATTTATGACCTATTTTAGACATGTCACGTAAGATAGGATCATTAGCTACTTGTTTAATTTTTAAATCACTTCCTTCAGGTAAAGCTTGAGCTACAGGTTTCACTTTTTTATCTACTGTTTTATATTTTGTATTAATTTGAACTTCATGAAAATCAGAAATAAATTTTGAAATTAAATCATATTCATTTAATGAGTTTAAAAGAATAACATGTAATAATTTTTCATCATGTAAAGTTTCGTCAATTTCATCAAATAAAGTAGAGGAAAAAGAAGTTTCAATTATGTTTTCAATATTTTCAGTTTTAGACATATATCCTTTATCTTTAAAATATTTTTCATATTTTTTTATTATTTTTCTAGGAATATCTTTATTATTTAGAATTTGTAATTTTGAAGATGAAAAATAAACAGATACATTTTCTATTTTATTTACACATTTATGCGAGATATCAAACCAGTTACTACTGTTGTCTCGCTCAACAATGGTCTCTAGTAAAAATTTTGATCAAAGTATGTTCCAGAATCACTAAGAGGTAAATGACTCTCGTGCATTTTTTCTTGTGATCTGATAGGTGTTTTCCTAATTTGTTCTCTGTTTCTAATATGATTCGGGTTAAGAGTCATTACTTGTAAGGATTGTAAGTCATCTTTTGATCTAAATCTAGCATACGCGGATCCATCGTCCATTATTTTAGTTTCCATTCTAGTTTCACAGATAAAAGGTTGTCCTAAGATAATTTCATATGAACAGTTATCTTGTATAAAAAAATGAAATGTTTCACTAATACCTCCTATTGATATTGGAATGTTGGCACATGCTCCTAGAAGTGCATCACATCCGTTGTCTGCTGTTCTCATAATCCACCCATGCTGTTTATCTATAGGCCATCTAAATTTATTATATAGTTCTTTTGATATTACATTTATTTCTGAACCTGAATCTAGTAAGGCTAAAGCTGTACAAGAATTTTTCTTATCTCCTAAGTTTACTTTGATTTCTGGTGTTCCCCTGGCCCAAAAACTCTTTTTGTAATTGCTTTCAGATTTTTCCTGTATATTATTTGGAATTATAGGTCCTAGAAAATTTTTATTAACATATCCTTCACTTTCTTCCTCATCATCAGAGTCAGAAAGAAAGGAATCTTTAGAAATGTGAGTTACATCTACATTGTCAGTCATTTCAGTATCAGTATTTAAAGGAAATCTTTTTCTTTTAATCATCTTAATAAAGTTATCTTTGAATTCTAATTTAGCTATAGTAAATAATTGTTCAAGTGACATAGTCACTTGACTTTTTAAAAGAATATCATACAGTATTTCTTTTGTGTCATTTTTTTTGTTCAAGTTCAGAAGTTAAAATAGCTTTTGGAATTCTTTTGGGTTTCTTGGTTTTTTCCTCATTTTTATCTGTTTCTTCATTAATCTTTGATTCTAGTTTATTAGGTTTGTTTGCTGTCTCTGGTTGTTTGCCTTCCCTTATATCTCTTCTTTTCTGCTCAACTGGATCTAAATTTGTATTTTCATTAAATTGTACATTTTTAGGTTCTTGTCTCAATTGTTTTCTAGTAACTCTTTGATTAGATTCATCTAAATCTTGATTTTCATCTCTTTTTCTCTTTTCTTCCACATTTGCAATATGTGAAAAGATAGAGAAATTATCTATAGGTGAGTTCCATGCAGTTTTGTTCATTATATCATCTCTAGCTTTTATAAAGGCTTCTATTGAATAATTTTTGGTTTCTTTTGATGTATCATCATCTAAATCACTTTCATCGCATTCTAATCTAACCCCAGATGAGCTTCTTTGTGCTTCTGATATATTTTCATATAGTTTTTGCATTCCACCTTTTCCCCAATTTACAGCTAGAGGGAGGTGGGTGCGATAGTCACATAGTTTTTTATCAATATCAATAACTAGTTTTCTTTCTTTTGCCTCTTTTAATGATTCACAAGCATAAGACATATGTTCAGTGGAGTCCCACCAAACACATCGTCGGATGGGTGCGCCTCTTCGTTCTGAGCTACTGGTTGATTCTGAGCTAATGGTTGATTCAATACAGGTGCTAAAGGTATAGGATTCATTTGCGGGGCATGAGTAAACTGTGGTCCTAGAATCGTTCTATCTTGCAGGCTAACTAAGGAATGAACTGTATTTTGAAGTGTTGCCACTTCTTTAGATATGTTCGTATGCATTTGCATCATATTATCTATTTTATTGAATAATATTTCAAATTGTAATTCAATAGGCACTTTTGATGTTGATGCCTGTTCAGTTAAACTAGAGTTTATATTAATTTTTGCATTTTGAGTAGTTGGTTCTACTGTGGGAAAACTTAAATTCATATCATATAATAATGATTGTCTTTATTTCATCTGAGCTACAACTTCTACTACTTGAATAAGTACCCCCCAGTCTTCTATCAAACCATATCATTTTCCTGGTTCTTCTAGTCTTCTTTCTACTTCACTTCTAATATCCGTCGGTAATACTTTTAGGAAATAAAGCACTATATCTGGTGTAAGGGCAGTCCTATCTTGTTCAGGCAGTTGTGAAAATCTCTTCATAAATTCTCCATGTAATTGAGTAAGTGAAATTTGGGTTTTTAGTGAGCTAAGCCATTTCATAAATCCCTCCCTACTGTGTTGACTAAAATCTTCTAAGTAAAAATCTTTGTGCATTTGTTTTTTAAATTCTTCCCATTCAAGTGCTTTATAAGGTTCAATAACACTATTAGTTGAGCCTATTGCAAGTCTAACTAGAAATGATACCCATTTATCTACTGGTAACCCATGTAATTTTGCTAGGTCTTCAAAAGTGTCTAAGTAGTTCGTTGTATTAACTCCTGTGAACTTCCCTTTTTCTTTT
Source organism: Ceratopteris richardii (assembly GCA_020310875.1). Lineage (NCBI taxonomy): Eukaryota > Viridiplantae > Streptophyta > Polypodiopsida > Polypodiales > Pteridaceae > Ceratopteris > Ceratopteris richardii. Next base: position 86,692,353 of record CM035409.1, on the reverse strand, counting down.
AACATAGCCTCAACTACTTTTTGGCCTTGGGTTTCTGACATCATATTTTTAAATAACTCATCCATTTTGATATGAATAATAGAACTAGACCTAAGTTTCTTAATATATTCCTTAACTTCTTCTTGAACTTTGGATTTTTGTTCCCTTATCAAACTAACTAAGTTACCTGATTCCAGCTTTACTTAAATTTTAAACTTTTTAAACAAGTCTTTGAAAAAAAAATAAAATAAATAAATACTAATTTCCCAAATGAAAATTCTTAATGAATTTTCAGCTAAATTAAGCTCTTTTAACAATCCTTTAAAATGAATCTAGATACTAACTTTTCAAATAAATTTCTTTTTGATTGTTTTAATTAAAATTGCACTAATCAAACAATCTTAAATAAATACTATCTTTTAAATAAAATACTTTTTTAGTCTAACAATTCCTACTAGTTTAAAGAAAATAAATTCTAACTTTCAAATAAAATTTAAATCTAGCAATTCCTATTATCTTAATAAAAATAAATTCTATCTTTTAAATGAAATGAAATTAAAATCTAGCAATTAAACTTTCCTAAAATTCTACTTAAATAGACACAAACAGATGCAAGTTAAGAAAATATACCTCACACCTGACAGTTGGAGCAGAAGCTAGTGTGCATGTGAAATTTTCAAGTTACATTTGTTGATCATAAATGCCTAATACAAAATCTAAGTGCTGTGAGTGCAAACGTTTTTCTTCAAAATCTTGATGGTAAAGGTGTAGAAACGAGGTTTACTACTTGCCTATTCCCGTGGAGGCGCTCAGAGCATAAGCTCAGCCCTCAACAACCAGGGAATTACAAGGTTTGTATTATCTGCCCCTGCACGATGACCACCTCAAGCTGCCGCAACCACGTCGTCTAAACCAAGCTAATGCATATGCTAGGAAAGGAAAAGTTTTATACCTGTTCCACTGTGCCGTTGTTTCACGTCGGGTTCAAAGTGTGGGTGCGATTTCTGACGACTGGCGGATCAATTCAGTCGCCTCGCTAACGACGCACGCAGGGTGACTATGCAGGACAGGTACAAGTATAACTTTTCCTAAGGTCCGTAAGGTGAAGCGTTCCTATAAAGTTCAACTGCATCAAAATAAGAAGGTAGGATAATCTTTTCACTAACTATTTGATCTTTTATAGTTTTGTTTGTTTCTTCTTGGATAGTTTCTACGTTTCTATCTACAGTTGGAGGAAAATTTTCTTTACTAACACTAGGAGGAACAGTAGAAAGTAAAGTTATAGTTGTCCTAGGATCGTGCAAAGATTCTTCTACTATTACTTCTTTTATTGATTCTTTATCTTCTATTGGTTTTGGAAACAACAATTCAAAAGTTGATGAAGGTAGAAAGGAACTATTCGAAGAACTTTCTTTAGACATAAAAGATGATACTAAATTAATAACCAAAGTCCTATACAACCTCAAGGATGATGTTTATAAATGACAGTCTAAAAGATAGCCTATACAAGCTAATAAAAGTTTCAAACTAAGGACAATCTCTGCTTTTCAAACTTCAGGTCACATGTGTATCTCCAGTTCGCCAATAGCTGAAAAAAACACATCTATGTGAAAGAGGGCAACAGGCCTTCAGTTCACCAAGAGGCTGCAATTCTTCAGAATTCAAATCTGTAAAAAACACATGAGAGAAATTAGTATATCTTTATAAAAAAATAACACTCATTTAGCATTTTTTAAATAACATTAAAGTAATTAATTTTTCTAAAAAACACATATATATTAAATACATTCTTTTATTAAAATATATACATTACAATAAAAAATTCATTCATATAATTATTTTAATATACATTAACATACATTGTTTACTCATAAATAAACATACATTTAACTAACATACATATATGCATAAATAATCATACATAAGCATACATGCACATGCACTAAATGAACATGCATAAACATGCATACATGCACATAAACATACACACATTAATACACATGTGCATACTAAACATATACATGCATATATACCTAATACTATCACACACATGCATAGGCATACACTAACACACACTAACATATATATGCATGAACACTTACTAGCACATACATGCATGAACATACATGCACATGCATAAACACACACATGCATGAACTATACTATCATACACACTAATACACATATGCATACTATACTAACATATACATATATGAACATACACTAACATGTACATGCATGGACATATACTAACACATACTAACATATACATGCATGAACAAATACTAACACATACTAACATATATATGCATAAACATACATTAACACATACTAACATATACATGCATGAACACTTACTAACACATACATGCTTACACTAACATGGATAAATTTCTAACATGCATTAGCTAACCTAACATGCCTAACATTAACTAACTTCTCTAACATGTACTAACATAAAACGTGGGTCCAAGTTCTAACACTAACATGGGTTCAAGTATTAAACTAACATGGGTTCAAATCCTAAACTAACATGGGTTCAAATCCTAAACTAACATGGGTTCAAATCCTAAACTAACATGGGTTCAAATCCTAATATCTAACATGCACTAGCTTGATACTTGGGAAAAGAACTCAAGTGTCTATCAGCCTAAGGGTTAAAGAAGCTTGGGTTAAGGGTAGGGTAAGAAAGGAAGAATAAAAGAAGATAGATTAGAGAGGTGGAAGGAATAATGAGATCTTTGGAAGGAATCAAGGCTAAAACTTCTTCTTTTTGCTAACCTGTGAACACAAAAAACATTAGGATAACAATTATACATTTAATATCTAACCAATTCAATCAATTAAACTCACACATACATAAATACTTAAATATATATACCTATAGTAAATTAAATATATTTAAGTCATAAATATTCGCATGCACACACATACAAATATATTCATACATAAATACATATACTTATATTTAAACAAATATAAAGACATATATATTCACATATAAATATATAAACATATATATTTATACTCCATTTTTTATTTTGTTAACGTTTAAAACATATAATATCATAATAGAATATAAAACCTAAATCATTCATTTAATATATCTAAATTATAAAATAAAACATATAGAATAAATTTATATATAATTCATGATAATATAAATGAAATAAAAAAAGAAAAGAATAAAAAAAACTCTCAGTCTCTCTCTCTCTCTCTTTCTCTCTCTCTCTACCGCGCCGTCGGCTACAGTGAGAGGGAGAGGGAGAGAGAACAAAAATAATAATTAAAAAAAACAAAATAGATAAAAAAAACTCCTACTTTACTCTCTCTCTCTCTCTCTCTCTCTCTGTGTGTTGCGTGCGCAGCAGAGCTGCGCCGCCGGTAGAGAAAGGGAGGGAGAGAGAGGGGAAAAAAAACAAAAGGAATCTTTTAAAGAGGAGGGAGAGGACAAGAAGAAGGAGAAAAAGAAGAAGAAAAGGAATAAATCAAGAAATAAATCTCTGCACTTCCTAAAAAATTTTGTTGTCCATGAATTGAAGGACAAGAGAGATGGTCTTCTCTCTCCTCCTGTCAGAGAGCTTCCATAGAACTAAGTGCAAACAATTTGACTATAGTCTAGAGCAGAGTAAATACCTGAAAAAAACACATGAACTTGTGAGCACGTACTCCCTTCTTAAATAGATGTGAGTAGCCCACCATAGCCTACAATTCTCTTTAGATAACTCAACCAATTACCTAAATTGACTCAACATCACTCCAACAACACTCAACAAGAAAAAAGCGTGGGTTTTTTCTCCTAGATCTTTTCCCAATTTTCAACCAACCATTTAAATATTCTATGGACCAAAAACTTTAGGATTTAAATAACCTTTCACTTCTTCTTTTTTATTTACTTAAATACTAAACTTTAGAATAAATACTATACCTTAGACTAAAATTTAATTTAACCCATTTTAATATTTACCTTAGGCTTAGAGGAAACAATTAATTAATATATTAATCTAGTATTTTACTAAGGTTCCTTAAGATATAATTAACCTATTTAATAATTTAATTATAGACTACAACCCACTTATTTATTCATTTAACCTTAGGTTTACCCTATAGCTAACTTTAAACCACATCAAATAACTTCAACTAACCCATAAACCTATTTTCTAACCTTCCATAACCCTCTAGGATGAATATTTAACCCATAATTAACCTTAAAACTTAACTAGAACCCTATAATTCATGCTCAAAACATACATTTAATCCTTGCAATTTAGCTAGAACATACATTTAACCCATAATTACCCTTGTAACCCTTTAAAACATGACCAAGACTTTTAATTAACCCTTATTTACCCTTAATATTTAGCTAGAATATTATCAAAACCTATAATTAACCCTTAATTATCTTTATATTTTCATCCAAAACTCAGTTTACCCCCTAGCTAACCCTTGTTTTATCATCTAAACCCTTAAATAATATTAAGAAAACGTTTGGATAAATACTTCCCTTCTTGTTATTGATCAACAACTTCTTTTCCTGCAAAAATTAAGATCAAACATTAGTGAAAATTTTCATAATTTAACCAAACTTATATCAATCAATTAATATTTTAATTTTTGAAATTTTTTAAGAGTAACAAATTCTTTCCGACAGCGCGATACAGGTTCTGGCCCATCTCGTAGATCGAGGTCACGCTCTGGAGCAAGAGGTTCTAGGAGTGGATCTACAGGTAGGTATGGAGGCGGCGGAGGCGGTTGTTGTGGAGGCTGTGCTACGGACGTTGTATCGCCTGCTTCTACTCCTAGGAGGAGTACCTCAGATGTAGGTACGCCACGCAGTACACCACGTGGAACACCACGTACACCTTGGGGTGCTCATGACCATGATGACTCCAAGGTGTATACTATCCGAGATGGAGCTCCGGTGATGGATGCGGCTGGCAAAGCAATGCGTGCACGCATGTGACAGCTTTGCTCCATCCAGTTTGGACACTCCATCATGCTGAAATGGAGTGAATAGGATAAAGATTGGAAGAATTATATCACACAGACGATTTACCAGGAGTTCCAACCAGACGATGGACAGTCTATTGTTAGTTCAGAGTGGATTCTGCACACCGCATGTGAGGTCATGTCCCATCGACGATCCGAGGCATGTGATGCATTCAGAGAAGGCTTACCAAAGCCTGTATGGTTAGATGCTGAGGAGTGGGACATGATTCGTGACGAGCAGCAGCAGACTCCTGATCGATATCGCCAGTAGTGAAATTCCATAGCCACACATTTAGATACGATTGGACCGTCACATTTGGGCAGCGGCAGATATGACATGATGCGTCATGAGTTTGTAAGTACCATTTCATTTATTGAATTTATTTGTGTTAAATTTCTCATGTATGTTTCTCTAATCTTTTTATATTTTTTTCAGGAGCTAGCAATGGGTTGTCCTCCAACACGAACAGAGGAGTCTTACGGATATAGTCATGGGTTGATTGCACTATTGTAAGACTTGGAGAGACGC
>CM035409.1:86646856-86651856 GCA_020310875.1 Ceratopteris richardii | reverse complement strand
ATAAATTGGTAAGGCAAATCCTTACAGGTTTGAGAGGTGATGACAAATGGAAGCCATTCATTTTATCTACAGAGTTATCACTTGACCATTTCACTCCTGATTTAAATCAGTTACTAGGTCATATGCTAACATTTGAGCAGGATGTTAAAGGAGATGGTGACAAGAGTGCAGGTCATGCAATGTACTCAAAAGATAAGAAGAAGAATAGCAAAGGAAAGCAACAAGCAGGTGAAGATGAAGGAACAACTACTCAAGCCAACTTCCTAAGAGGAAGAGGAGGTGGCAAAGGTAGAGGAAGAGGCAGAAATAACAAAGATGGAGGCAAAGCTTGCTAGATTTGTGGTAAGACAAATCACTTAGCTAATGATTGTTGGCATAATACTCAGAGTAATAATGGATATAATCAAAATTATAATGCAAGAGGAAGAGGTGGCAGAAATCAAAGAGGTAATTTCAGAGGCAGAGGTGGTAGGAGTTACTTTGGAAGAAATGCAAGTAGAGGATTCCAAAGTCAACATTATAACAACACCTACTACAATTATGCTTCAGATCAAAAGGAGGATTCAACATTGATAATGAATGCAACTTGTGAAAGGCAGAATGAAGATCAAAGAGTTTTCTACATTGACTCAGGGTGTAGCAATCACCTGAGTGGTAATATATCCTTGATGACTGATTTGGAGAATAATTTTTTTAATCATGTTGTTCAAACAGGTGACAACACAAAGCACAATGTGAAGTCAATTGGATCAGTGAAGGCCAAGGATGGTAGCACCTTATTGATTAAGGTCTTGTATGTTCCTACAATTCCTAAGAATTTGATAAGTGTAGGACAAATTGTTGAAAAGGGATATGAAATAAGGTTCACTAATGATGGAGTATATGTGGAAGACCCTAGCCAAGGGTATAAACAGATTGTTTCAGGGAAAAAGGAAGGAAGATTATTTACATTGAAGATTCAAGGCAATATTGGTCATGCTATGTTCACATATGGAGGACATAAGATCTCTAAGTTAGATCTTTGGCACAAGAGGCTTGGACATTTCAATGAAAGAGGTATTAAAGATATGGTTAACAATGGTTCAGTGCTTGGATTGCCTAATGTTACAGGTCAACATATGACATACAAATGTGAGGCATGTCAATTAGGTAAGGCTCATAAGAATTCTTACTCCAAGCATGGTTTTATGTACTCAGAGAAGCTTGAATTGGTACACACAGATGTGTGGGGACCATCAAAGGATTTCAGTATAAATGGGTCAAGGTATTATGTGATTTATGTTGATGATGCTACTAGATGGATCACTATCTATGTGATCAAAGAGAAGTCAGAAGTGTTTAATACATTTAAACACTATCATGCATATGCAGAAAGAATTACAGGTCATAAGTTGAAGAGATTAAGGTCAGATGGAGGGGGAGAGTATTTCTCTAATGAGTTCAGTGATTACTTATGGAATGCAGGTATAAAAAGGGAAGTTACTTGCAGGTACTCTCCTCAACAAAATGGTGTTGCAGAAAGGAGAAATAGAACACTTGTTGAGTTTGCAAGATCCATGATGAAGGAGAAAAATTGCCCTAATTATTTGTGGGCTGAGGCTGTAAATACAGCCACTTATTTGGTCAATAGGTTACCATGTAAAGCCTTGCAGGGTATGACACCATATGAGGCTTGGTGGGGTAAGAGACCTACCTTGGATCATTGCAGAGTTTTTGGATGTGTGGCATATGCATATGTGCCATCACAATTAAGGCACAAGTTGGAGCCTAAAGCTGAAAAATATGTTTTCATTGGTTATGATGATAAGCAGATGGGCTATAGATTGTGGAGTCCATCTACAAAACAATTCATGGTTTCTAAAGATGTTACATTTGATGAGCAAAGTACTTGGTATGCAGGTACAATCAATATCAATACAGGTGATGAAGAAAAAGTGAATCAAAGGAAAGGTAAATCAAAGGTTCAAATATTTGATGAACAAGAGAATAATGAAGTGCAGGTTGAAGTGGAAGAAACACCAAGATTTGATCCTGAATATGAAGAACCAAAAACCTCAAGAAGTGGAGAACTTAGGAGGTCTACAAGGAATAAATGGCAACCTACAAGGTATAGCTATGATACTTCTTTTTTGGCCACAAAAGACTATGCTTATATGATGAAAACAGATGAAGACCCTTCTACATATGAAGAGGCAAAAGGTAAGGAAAAATGGGAGAAAGCTATGCAGGAAGAATTTGATGCACTATTGGAGAATCAAACATGGGATTTGGTTCCAAAACCAAATAGTCAGAAGATCATTGGATGCAAGTGGGTTTATAAAACCAAGAGGTTTGCAGATGGAAGTGTGTCTAGATACAAAGCTAGACTTGTTGTCAAAGGGTTTGCTCAGACTTATGGTGTTGACTATGATGAGACTTATAGTCCTGTTGCAAAGATGACAACCATCAGGACACTTATAGCTATTGCTTCATGTAAAGGTTGGAAGTTATGTCAACTTGATGTGAAAAATGCTTTTTTGAATGGTTATATTTCAGATGATGTATTCATGGAGCAACCTCAAGGGTTCAGAGATAAAAGGTATCCAGATCATGTGTGCAAGCTCAAGAGAGCTTTATATGGCTTGAAGCAGGCCCCAAGGGCATGGAACTATAGACTTGTGAAGTTCCTAAAGGAACTTGGATTTCAGGTGTCTAAAGCAGATAGTAGCTTGCTTGTCAAAGCAAGTGATAATGGTTACATATACATGTGCATATATGTTGGTGATATAATTCTTACAGGTACAGATGAAGAAGGAATACAAAGACTCAAGAAGCAAATGGAAAAAGAGTTCAAGATAAGTGACTTGGGAGACTTGTCATACTTCTTGGGCATGGAGATTACATATACTCAACATGGAGTATTTGTGACCCAAGAAAGGTATTCGAAGAACTTGTTAATCAAGTTTAAAATGGATGATTGCAGGGTAGCACCTACACCAATGGAGGTGAATCACAAATTGAGTAAGTTTGGAGGTGAAGAATTCAAGGACATGAGAAAATATCAGAGTTTAGTTGGTAGTCTTATCTATGCTACTTTAACTAGACCTGATTTATCATATGCAGTAGGGGTTTTGTCTCAATTCATGCATTGCCCAAGGAAAGAACATTGGATTGCAGGTCAAAGAGTGTTGAGGTACATTAAGGGTACACTCAATGAAGGTTTGTATTATGGGTTTACCTCAGATACAAATATCAAAATTTATAGTGATGCAGATTGGGCAGGTAATCCAGATGATAGAAGGTCAACTTTTGGATACATGTGTTATGTGGGAGATAAACTTATCTCATGGTGTTCCAAGAAGCAACATACAGTTGCTTTATCTTCTACAGAAGCAGAGTATAAAGGCATGGTTGAAGCTGCAAAGGAAGTAATTTGGCTCAAGACTTTGATGAAGAGTTTTGAAATTGTGCATGGGGTACCAATTATATATGGAGATAACATGAGTTCATTGTATTTAGCTGCTAATCCTGTTTTTCATGCCAGGACCAAACACATTGAGATACAGTATCACTTTCTAAGGGAGAAAGTGATAGATAAGGAGATTGAAGTCATACATACTTCAACAAAAGATCAGATAGCTGATATGCTTACAAAGAGTTTGGATGGACCAAAGCTACAGAAGTTTAAAGACATGGAAGGTATTAAGAAGAAAGGAGAAACCTCAATTGATGATTGAGGGGGAGCTGTTGGTGCAGATCAATCACCAATTGAATGTTTGAAGACTAAAGAATGAAGGATGAAATCAATTCTTGAAGCTTGGAAGGAAGACACATTCAGAATATGTGAGGAATGTATACATATGTACATAGGTCACTTAGATCTTTGATTAGTCATAGACTTGTACAAATTTATCTATAAATACCTTGAAAATGTCGAGGCGTGATATGAGAGTATATGTGAGAATAGATAGAAGTCAAGAATGAGGAAGATAGATTTCATGAGATATGTGAAAAGTTAGTTGAGTTTCCTCTCATCACTCAACTGTAACTTTCTGAGTTAATGAAGAAATATTGCGCCCGATCTTTTCGTGTCTGCTCCATCTGTGTTTGATCAATTGTGAAATCCTTTTGAGGATATCTAAGTTGGTAGTTAATGAGCCTATGACCTGAGTTTCAGAGTCTAATTGCAAACAGGCTAGGAGAAATAATAGTAGGAACATTCATATGTATTGAGTGTTCACAGCTCTCTGAAACAGGCGCAAATTTTGATCTTAATCTTTTGGTCAGTTCTCACTCCATAGTTTAAAGTTTTGTGCAAGCAAGGACTTAATCTTTAAGTTGGAAGGTAATCTACTCGTGGCTAGAAGCATTTGCTTAAACGGGTTTTGTACTGAGAGAATTGAAGTTAAGAAGTTAGGGGTGTCTAAATCGACTTCTCAGAAGTGCAGATTCAGACATAGGTAACTTGTGAAGTTGATTTCTCAAGTTATACTAAACCTTTTGAAGAACTTTAACTTGGAGGAGGTGCGCAATCTCTAGGCGACACTCTATACAAAATTTCATAGAAAACTTTACATGTTTGATAGGTCAATGAGAAGAAATTGTGCAGCAGACTTTCTGTGTTTTATCTTCTTCACAGATTTTCTTAACTTTTGATAATTTGGAGATTGGACCTCTAATTTAGTGAAGGTTTTGACTTACTCTTGATATAGAGGTGTTCTAAATTCAAGAGCAGGTTGTTCTTTTGGAGATTAACACTCTCCATCAATAGATAGATAGATAGATAGATAGATAGATAGATAGATAGATAGATAGATAGATAGATAGACAAATAGACAGATAGACAGATAGACAGATAGACAGACAGATAGATTGATATATAGGTAGATAGATAGATAGATAGATAGATAGATAGATAGATAGATAGATAGATAGATAGATAGATAGATAGATAGATAGATAGATAGATAGATAGATAGATAGATAGATAGATAGATAGATAGATAGATAGATAGATAGAT
>CM035409.1:86639356-86641856 GCA_020310875.1 Ceratopteris richardii | reverse complement strand
CATTTTTCAGCCTTAGGGTCTAGCTTTCCTCTTACCTGTGAGGGAATATGCACATATGCTACACAACCAAAGATTTTGCAATGATCCAGAGAGGGTCTCTTACCATGCCAAGCTTCATATGGTGTCATGCCATCAAGTGATTTGGATGGCAACCTATTGATGAGGTAAGTGGCAGTGGATACACTCTCTGCCCATAGGTAATTTGGCAATTTTTTCTCATTAAGCATAGACCTAGCTGTTTCTACTATAAGTCTATTCCTTCTTTCTGCTACCCCATTTTGTTCAGGTGAATACCTTGTAGTGATCTCCCTTTTGATGCCTCTTTCCTGCAAGAAATTTTCAAACTCATTGGAGAAGTACTCTCCTCCACCATCTGACCTTAGCCTCTTCAAGCTTCTACCTGTTTGATTTTCAACAAGTGCAAGATACCTCTTGAAACAATTAAACACTTCATCTTTGTGCTTCATAAAGTATAAAATGGTCCACCTGCTATAGTCATCAATGAAGGACACATAATACCTTGAACCAGAAATGGAAGGGTCCTTGCTAGGTCCCCAAACATCTGTGTGTACCAAGTCTAGGTAGTCTTCATGCATGAAACCTTTCCTTGAGTAGGGTAATCTGTGAGACTTACCAAATTGACATGATCCACATTTGTAAATCATGTGTTGCTTGGATACATTAGGTATCCCAAGCACACATTGATCCCTGCACATTTGCTTAAGAGTCCTTTCACCTATGTGCCCTAATCTCTTATGCCATATCTCTAACTCTGAAAGTGTCTGATCCTTGTAATTATATAAAGCAATGTTTTTTGTATCTTCTAGCTCAAATGTAAATAATCTACCTGATTTCTCCCCTTTGGCTATCCTTCTGAATCCTTGTTTTGGATCCTCCACATATGCTCCATGTTGTGTGAATCTGACCTGCAAACCTTTCTCCACAATCTGACCAACACTCATTAAATTCTTAGTTATTGTTGGTACATAGAGTACCCTGCTTAATAGGTTCTGATTACCATCACATGTCTTCACATTCCCAATTTTGACAACAGAGTGTTTAGTGTCATCACCTGTTTGTACCTGATGTTTGCCCTTGGGCTCTTCCAAATCAGAAAGTAGTGCCACATTGCCAGCTACATGGTTAGAACATCCTGAGTCAATGTAAAATAAATGATCATCATTTGTACCTATCTTGGAGGTCATATTCATGATCAATAGGGAGTCATCTTGCTCCTCTGTGTAGTTGTTGTAGTCTCTTCTATTTCTGAATCCACCTTGGTAGTTACCATTGTGATTGTTGTTGTAGTTGTTGTTGTATGAATTGTTGTATCCATTGTAGCTTTGGTGTTGATTGAATCTGCCTCTCCCTTGAGAGTATCCACCTCTTGAGTAGCCTCTTCCTCTCTGATTCTTGTAGTTCTTGTAGCATTCATCTGTGGTATGATTGGACAATCCACAAATGTTGCATGGTGATGAGTTGTAGGGTCTCCCCCTACCTGACTTACCTCCTCTGCCTCTCCCTCTAGATGACCTACCTCTCCTTGCATAATTAGCTTGAGAGATAGAGCCTTCTTCATCCTGTTTCTTCTTACCTTTATCTTTAACCTTTTTTTCAGTATAGAGAGCAGAGGGATTATTACCTTTTGATTGATCTCCAGCCTTTGTAAACTTTGCTTCATGTGTAAATAGTTGGCCCATGAGTGTTGTGAGATCAGGGGTATGCATGTCCATATAGAGGTCCATTGCAGTGGTGAAACTTTCCCACTTATCATCTGCCTTGAGTCCATTTGTCACTTGCCTGACTATTTGCTCCTCTTCAATTTCCTCTCCAATGCTTGCTAGTTGGTCTGCCACATCTTTAATCTTTGTCACATACTCTGAGACTGATTGCTTGGGCTGCTTCCTAAGGGTTGTGAACTCAATCCATAATTGATTCTTCCTAGCCCTTGTGTTGGAAGAAAAATAATTTGACAAGGTTTCCCAAGTCTCTTGGGAAGTCTTACAGTTCCTTACATGAGGTAAAAGAAAGTCAGATATAGAGTTTAAGAGATAAGACCTTGCCAAAGCATCCTTTGCACACCATTGGTTGAGCCTTTCATGTTCATCCTTTGTAGGTAGTCCTCTAGTCTTGAATGAGGGCAACTCCTCATCTCCTGATATGTATCCAAATAGACTTCTCCCTTGTAGATAGGTCTTCATTCTCAATGACCAAGCCTGATAATTGTTTCTATCCAATTTGTCAATGAAGGAAGGGAAACCATCACCCATGTTTACCTTCTTTGCTCTGATACCACTGTTGGAAGTGATGGCTGGATGCACTCAGAAGATCAGTTGGTGCTGCAAAACCTGCTTCACACCTGCCCTCTTTTCTCTTCAGATATGCTTAGTAGACTCCTTGAGCTTCCAAATGACACAAAGAAACCATATATGTACTTTGGAAATGGTTTGGTTAAGGATCAAACCAAAACAGATAACTTGGTCCTTCAAAAATCAAGAAA
>CM035409.1:86629356-86636856 GCA_020310875.1 Ceratopteris richardii | reverse complement strand
ACCACTGATCACTTTAGGAAGAGGAACTCCGGTCAAAGTAGTTAATTGAAAAGTAGCTGGGCCCACTTGTTCAGTAATCCGGTAAGGACCAAACCATCATAATTTGAATTTTCCAGCAGAACGATTTGATTTTGCATTATAAAATAGCACAAGTTGCCCCACCGTAAAAACGGGAGTTTTAAGATACCGATCATGTGTACGAGCTTGCCGCAATTGCACTTCTTGAAGAGTCAGAAAACTTTTCCAGCGATGCTCATCTAGTTCTCTGAGTGTGTCCAACCGAAATGGCAAAGAATCTTCGGGTATCAACTTCTGAGTTATGGCGACGCGTAAACTAGGCACTACAATTTCCATTGGAGCAATTGCTTACAATCCATAAGCAAGCTTGAAAGGAGTCATTTCGGTTGCTACTTTATAGGTAGTTTGGTAAGCCCATAGTAATTGATCCCATCTTTTTGGTGATTCCACAATCAATTTACGAAGCATACTCAACAAGGTCTTGTTGGTACTTTCAGCTAAGCCATTAGCACGAGGATAATAAGGAGAACTGAATTTATGCCGAATTTGAAAAGTATGTGTTAACACTCACATTAAATTGCTAGCAAAATGTGTGCCTTGATCTGTCACAAGTTCCAAAGGTAATCCATATCGTGGGAATATGTCCTTCATCGGACATTTTGCTACCGAAATAGCTGTAGCAGACCGTAAAGCCCAAGCTTCTACCCATCTGGTAGCGTAATCTGTACATGTCAGAATGTAGCGATTGTTGCTAAGTATTGCTGGAGGCGTAATTGGTCCAATAAAATCAAGACCCCATTTCTGAAAAGGTTCCAAAGGTAATACATAATGGAGAGGGAAGAAGTGGTGTTGTAAAGGCTGTCCAGATCGCTGACAAGTGTCACATTGTTGCACAAACTGAGTCACATCTTTGTACATAGTAGGCCACCAAAGCCCACTTTGCAGAATTTTTTGGTGCATTAAATCTGCTGCAAAATGTCCACCGGAAGGTATTGAATGTGCCATAGAGATAACCGAGTTTACTTCATGTGGAGGAATACAATGAAGCAAGATCCCAGTGTGATCCATATAATACAACTGTCCGGCAATCAACCAGAATCTGTGACTGTAAACTGCAATTTTCCGACGTATAGCAAGAGAAGTTTGAGGGGGAAGACATCCATCAGTAAGAAAGGTTAATAACTGATCATAGTAGGTAAGTGTCACAGGAGGTTCGGCAGATTCATCAGTCGGTTCAGTAATGTAAATTGCTGGTGTGGTGTCATCAACACCGATCGGAGCTTCACCGGAATCCAACCGAGAGAGAAAATCTGCTAATGCATGTGCAGTGCCAGGTCGATGAATCACTTCGTAATCAAACTCTTGTAACAATAGAACCCAACGTGCCAAACGACCACCTAAATGCTGCTGCCTAACAAGATACACCAATGCAGCACGATCTACATGAAAGATGAATTTTCGGCCTAGCAAATAATGCCGAAATTTCTTTACAGAATACACCAAACCAAGACATTCTCTTTCAGTTACTGAATAATTCTTTTCAACAGGAGCAAGCCGTCGACTTGCATAATAGACAGGCCGAAACCACTTATCAGTTTGTTGCATTAAAACACTTCCAATGGCAATATCTGATGCGTCTACAAGAACATGAAATGGGCGTTTCCAATCAGGAGGTTGTAAAATTGGAACCTGCGTTAATAATCCTTTTAGACGATCAAATGTTGTTTGACATTCCTGAGTCCAATCAAACTATTGAGGAGTACTCGTTATTAGCCGATTTAAGGGTATTGCCAAATCATGAATCGCATTACTTCTTTCGGCATAGTAGGCACAGGTGCTTCTAACATGGCTGCAACTTTGTCTGGGTCAACTTGTATGCCCTGTGCAGATACAATATGGCCAAGGAGCTTACCACAAGAAACCGCAAAGACAGATTTGGTTGGGTTCAGGCAGAGTCGGTATTCACGACATTTCTCAAAGCAACACCGTAAATGATACAGGTGTGCTACCATCTTACCGAATAAAGAGAAGTCATCTAGATATACTTGTATAAAAGAAGTTAGATAGGGTGAGAAGATTTCCTGCATACACCGTTGAAAAGTGCTAGGAGCATTTCTTTATCCAAACCACATGACTGTACAAGCAAAAACACCCCAGTTCGTAATAAACGCTATTTTTGGTATGTCTTGTTCAGCCATTCTGACCTGGTTGTAACCACTGTAACCGTCCAAAAAGGAGTACATCTCGTGTTCTGCTACTCTGTCTTGTGTCAAGAAATGGAAGAGGAAACGGATCAGGCACCGTGGCCGCATTCAATTTTCGGTAATCCACACATATTCGGATCTGCTTATTTTTCTTGGGAACAATAACAATCGATGATATCCATTCATCATCTTCTATTGGTATGATGAATCTAACCTTTAGTAACCTATCAAGCTTTGCCTTGACCTGCGTTGCATAGTTAGGATTCATCCGGTAGTTGGGTTGTTTAATTGGTTTTGCTTCTGGTTTAAGCACAACCCGATGTTGATAGATGCGAGGGTCAAGACCTTTCATATCACGATAATCCCAGGAAAAAAGATCAGAGAACTCACGAAGAAGCTGGACCAAATCTGCTTGAAACACTTCAGACAATCCTTCCTTTATCTTGACAGGTCGCGGATTTACTTCATCTCCTAAATTATAGGTGATCAACTGATCTTCGGGAACATAGAATTGACAAGGTTTCCTTGAATCGTCAGCTGACTATAAAAGTTGTTGTAGAGCGGCTTCATCCTTGGCAACAGTATCTTCTGTCTCCACTTGTTCGGTCACAGGCACCATCGTACAAGCTGCCGGACTCCAGTTATCTACAACAGCTTGCAGATCGATAGTCCCCAAGGAGATCAAATCTATGTTATTCTTCAAAAATTCTTCTTCTTCGTCATCGGATAAACCATCTAACATGTGGACTGGCTCTGCGACATAAGGTCTAGCGTGTAGTTCACAGGGCTGAATAGCATCCAATTTGACAACATATTTACGGTGGTTGTCCTTAAAAGTAAGTTCCTGTGCTGACCAATCTTGTATAACCTTAGCCTGTTTCAACCAGGGTCGGCCGAAAAGAAGATTATAATTGAGACTGGACTTCGGTAGTTCTAAGATGACAAAAGTCATCTTAAACGTTGTACCCTGCAAAGTTATCGGGACATTCCGTATGAGTCCTAACGGATGAACTCGGGATTGGTCAGCCATTATTACAAAAAACTGGACAGGCTCAATTTGGGTCCACCCTAACTTTTTACAAAGTGTTGCAGTGGCTATGTTTACATCAAAACCACCATCAATTAGTACTTGAGTAATCTTGTGATTTTTGTACCATACCATAATTAAGGGGGCCGAATGATCCACCGTAGAATCAGTTTCCGATTGTACCGTTGTTGTTGCTGGAATGCGGGCGGACTCAGGACTGAGCTCTTGTTGGAATTGCTGACGAACTCCCGGTACTAGTGCAAGTAGTTGTCCAAGAGGAAGAGTAATAGACACCTTAGATAAAATTTCCCATGCCTGATCTGCTTGAATTGTACTTTTCACCGATTCTGAAGATGATGCGCCTGTTACTGGGGTAGAGTCTTGTTCTTGCGACCCTTCCTTTGGCAGCGGAACTTGTGTCACCGGAATTGGATATGGGAACACTATAGGCTCTATGGTGGTCCATTGGCTAGCTTTGTTATACATAAGTTGTTGCTCACGAATACCCGGTTCAAACACCTCAGCTGCTGGTTGCAACTGCTTACCGGATCTGGTCTGGACCACTACAACTTGTGTTTCTAATGGTAAGATATAAACCATATTCGTCATCGAGTTCTGGTGATCTTTCTTCCTCTGATCATATTCGGCTGCATCTTTACAGAATCTTCGAATGTGTCCTAACTCACCGCAAAAATGACAACGAGGGGGCGACAAAGAAGGTCCTTCCTATGATGTACCTGTCTGCCAATGATTTGCATTGTAGTTAGTATTCCTCTGTCCCCGATAATTTCTGTATCCTTGCTGCTGGTTGTTTCTCATCTGAGGTGGTACATAGTGGGTGGCCGGCTGTCTTGGTTCTTGTATAATGGCATTTATAGTTGCTGGTCCCTGCACTTTGGCGTTATACGCACAATTTTCGGTGGAATGTCCGGTGGTATTGCAGATAGCACAATACATCTGATTAAGGGCACAGGTGCCACTTGTATGCCCTGGATTCTTGCACTTGGTGCAGTACATTTGTCTAGCCGGATCCTCTGCAACATTTTTACTGGCTTTCAACCACTAGAGGTCTTCGGTAAAACCTCCAACCTTATGCTCGAGCTGCAAGGCCATTGCAATAACTGCATCTAGTGTCATAGCTCCCACACAACGAATGATCATAATCTGTCTGAGCTGCGGAGTCAAACCTTTAATAAACCATTTTCTAGTGTAAATTGCCCTCAATTGGGACCGAAGTGTCACGAAAATTTATCAAACTTTCCCCAAAACAAGATATTCTTTCACCTTCAATAATCTCTCTGTGCAAGACACCTCTATCCTCAGACGAATTCGAATCCTGACCAGACGGTGTCGGATTAACTTCACACTGCGTTCCTATAGACTCCGAAGTTACTGTGTCTTCTGCAAACTGTCTCGAAATTCCACCGGAATCTACCAGAATTGTAGTATATTCCACCGGAATGCTACTGGAATCACTACTAACGTGCTTCGCTTCTTTGATGACCGGACCTAACCGATCTGTGCTTCTGCCTCCTGAGGGTGTTCTTAAAAGATTTGATACAGCCCAAGGCTGTTGGTCTCTCCTATACTTCGGATACGACTCACCGGATCGAGTAACCAACATATATCACCTTGTCAACACTTGCGTACTACTTCTACCTTACTGTCGATTCACAATCTATGGTTACCTTCCCACAATCAATTTGCAACACTCTGGTGCCACATTCCCACAGACGGCGCCAGTGTTCAACGTGCTTTTGCCGTCAGAAACACGTTTAAGCTCTTTTCGGGTTCTTGGGAGTGGAAGGGGTCTGAATAATCAGAGGCCCTATACTTGATTTTCCCAATTAAACACTCACACCACAGTACCGTAATGTTAAATCTCTGATAACATGAATTATATCAATACTCTGATTCGTTCTCTCACAGATTTCCGACTCATACACAGATTAAGACTTTCTCAGTAACCGGCACACAAGGTAAACACTACCATAACACAGACTCACAGTAATTAACTTAGCGGAACAGTGATTCAATACTTAACTTACTATAAATATTATCATAACATAGTCTTTATCGTACAGGTGCAAATAATCAAACAAATACAGAAAAGACACAGTATTACTCAGAATTCTAAAAAAACAACACAATGGAATTCCACAGACGTATCGCCCAGACAGACAATCTAGCGATTCTTTTGGTTGTTACCGAAGTGTCCTTTCATTGATTTATAAATGGATGCAACTCTACGCAACGACCTTTCGGTTCGTGCGGAATATGAAAAGAAAAAAGGTAAAGGGTTTACAGTTGCCAATCCGACGGCTTACAATATGGAGAGCGTTGGAAGATCACTTCCAAAATACGACGAAAGCTAGAAA
Source organism: Ceratopteris richardii (assembly GCA_020310875.1). Taxonomy (NCBI): domain Eukaryota; kingdom Viridiplantae; phylum Streptophyta; class Polypodiopsida; order Polypodiales; family Pteridaceae; genus Ceratopteris; species Ceratopteris richardii. Next base: position 86,631,229 of record CM035409.1, on the reverse strand, counting down.
AGCTAGCTTATGGTCGAAATTCACAACATTCAAGAAAAGGCAAAGTCAAAGCATTAGTGATTATGTCGCTAAGATGAAGGACTTGGTAGACAGTCTTGGATCGATTGGTGAAGATATCGAAGACCACAGATTAATAGCGCAAGTGCTTACAGGTTTGAGAGGAGATGAAAGGTGGAAACCTTTTGTACTCTCAACTGAACTTTCTTTAAATCATTTTGTACCAGATTTAAATCAATTGCTTGGACTAATGCTAACGTTTGAGCAAGATTTAAAGACGGACGGAGATAAAGGACATAGTTCAGCTATGTATGCAAAGAACAAGAAGAAAGGTGATAAAGGTAAAGAAAAAGATGAAGAAGAAGTGATTGCTCAAGCAAATTATGCAAGAGGACGAGGTAATGTTAAGAAAAGAGATAAAGGAAGAGGTAATCAGGCTAATAACAAGAAGGCTTGTTGGATTTGTGGATTAAGCAATCACTTGGCTCATAATTGCTGGCATAATTCCCAAGGATCAAGTCAGAATAAGAACAACAATAGTAGAGGCAAAAGCGGAAGATATCAAAGAGGAAGACAAAGCCAAAGAGGCGGATATGGTAGAGGTGGAGCAAGAAGTTGGGGATAGAATCAGTCTCACAACACTACCTACTACAACTATGCAAATGATACGTAGAATGATGGTCATACGACACTAATGATGAACTCGATAAGTACATCAGAAAATGAAGACCTCAAGGTATTCTATATTGACCCTGGTTGTTCAAATCATTTGTCAGGAAATATAGAATTGTTATCAGAATTGGAAGGAGGCATGTTAAATCATACAGTATAGACAGGTGATAACACAAAACATAATGTAAGGTCAATTGGAAAGGTAAAGTGTAAGAATGGAGCTGACCTCTTAACAAATGTTTTGTATGTTCCAACAATTTTGAAGAATCTGATCAGTGTGGGTCAGATAATAGAAAAAGGTTTTCAAGTCAGGTTTACAAATGAAGGAGTATATGTTGAAGATCCAGAGAATGGATATAAACAAATTGTCCATGGTAAAAAGGAAGGTAGAATTTTTACTCTTAAAGTACAAGGGAATGTTGGTCAAGCCTTGATCACACATGGTGATGAGATATTCACAGAATTGGACCTCTGGCATAAGAAGTTAGGACATTTTAATGAAAAGGGAATCAAAGCTATGATAGAGAAACAATCCATAAAAGGGTTTCACCAAATATGAAGAACCAACATATGATTCACAAATGCGAAGCCTGTCAGATGGGAAAAGCCCACAGGTTACCATTTCAAAAAAATCATTACAAACATGATGATGTGCTAGAGCTCATACATACAGATGTATGGGGACCAACAAAAGAAGGTTCTATCAGCGGATCAAGGTACTACGTTCTTTTCATTGATGATGCAACAAGATGGATAACTCTTTATGTTTTGAAAGAGAAATCAGAAGTGTTTGGAGCTTTCAGGCATTTTCATGCATATGCTGAAAGACTTACAGGACAGAAACTCAAAAGACTAAGGTCTGATGGTGGAGGAGAATATTTTTCTCGAGAATTCAATGATTATCTGTGGAGTGTAGGTATCAAAAGAGAAATAACTTGCAGGTATACACCACAACAAAATGGAGTAGCAGAAAGAAGAAAACAAACTTTAGTTGAGTTTGCAAGAGCAATGCTAAAGGAGAAGAACTGTCCAAATTATCTTTGGGCTGAAGCTGTAAATACAGCTACATACTTGGTAAACAGACTACCATGTACAGCTTTAAATGGGATGACCCCTTATGAAGCCTGGTGGGGTAAGAAACCAACACTTGATCATTGCAAAGTGTTTGGATCAGTTGCGTATGCCTATGTGCCATCACAATTGA
>CM035409.1:86581856-86599356 GCA_020310875.1 Ceratopteris richardii | reverse complement strand
TTGAATTAGATCCACAAAATAGGTAGTCGCCGTGAATGGTTGCTGGCGATTCCACTTTCACTTTTTACCTGCATTCTTCAATCATCCTGGTCAAAGGGGTCTTTGCTTGAACGATTGGGTTCTTCTTGATAAAAGTCTTGCCCATAATTGCTCTTTAGATTATGGTATACTTCTGAGTCCATCTTCATAACCTTGCTGAAGGAAGAGGTCCCAATGTAATCGTGGGTGTGTATATGCAAAAATGTGTGTGTGGGTGTATGTGTGTATGTGGGTGAGTGTGTGTGTTGCATGTGTGTGTGCGAGTGAGAATGTGTGATAGTATGTGTGTGAGTGTGTGTATGAGTGGGGGGAGTGTGCATATGTATGGGTGTGTGTGTGTGTGTTTGTACGCATAGGGGTGCATGTGTGTAAGTGTGGGTGTGTGTGATTTTTGTGTGATTGTATGGGGGTGTGAGTGTGTAATGGTGCGGGTGTGTGTGACATATGTGTGTGTGGGTGTGTGGGTGTGTGTGGGTGTGCATGTATGTGTTTGTGTATGTGTGGGAGTGTATGTGGGTGTGTGTGTAAGCCGGTTGTTGAGAGTGATGGATGGATGCACTCAGGAAATCAGTTGGTGCTGCAAAACCTGCTTCACACCTGCCCTCTTTTCTCTTCAGATATGCTTAGTATACTTGCTTAGCTTCCAAATGACACAAAGAAACCATATATGTACTTTGGAAATGGTTTAGGTAATGATCAGACCAAAACAAATAACTTTGTACTTCAAAAATCAAGCAAAACTTTCTATTTCTGTAGTGATACCTGCTCAGACTTTTACTCAGTGTGTCCAGCACACTTAAAATTGGAACAATTCCTTTTGGGAGTATTAATGTACCTTAGTAAGCTACCAATCACAAGTGGAATCACTTCAATTGATAAACTATGCACTGAGAAATAAGTTTAGCAAAATTATAATCACCCCCGACTTTTCAGGAACTCTGCAGACTGAGACCAGTGTGCACTTCGAATCGATTTTCTCCCAATTGGCTGAATGAAATCCCTTGAAATTTTGTATGCTTGTAGTAGACTTTGAGCTGGTTCCAATGAGCTATAGATCTCTTGATTTGGTTCAGTAGATCCAGAGAAATGCTCCTTTGAAGTTGACAGACTTGGAGTAGAACACTCAAACAAAACAGAGATGATGAATGTATACTTCTATTGATAAATGTGTTTGTACAATCTCATTAGCTTGCCAAGCACAGCTAAATGAGGTATTGTGGTGCTGGCTATAGAGTAACCTTCACACACAATGAATTACAATGAACTTTTGCCTCGGGGAGTGAGCTAGAGTGAGAGTATGACCCGCGACTTTTTACTTCATCTTTTATAGGAGTCTTGAGATCATTTGAATTTGAAATTCAAACTTAGGCTCCCTTGAATCTCTCCTCTAAAAGTAGGGAGATATTCTCTCCATCTCAACATTCAAATTTCCACGACTAATGAAGTAGGTGGATGACTTAAAGTGATTACAAACAAATGATAAGTCACTTAGACTTTTACAAGGGGTAAAGAGGTAATAACATATAAGCATATGTTCACATGAGTCTTCCTTTAAGTGAAGCCTAGATAATCCTTTGTCCATGCTAATCTTCAATGAGTCCAAGGGTCCAAGCCAATGTGTGTAGGCTTGTCTTGCACCAACAGCTCCCCCTCAAGCCAAACACTTTGGCTTAAGTCTTCTTCTTCATTCTTCAATTACTTCCTACAATCCAATCATAGACTTGAATCTGCATAGCTTGTTTCCATCCAATGCCTTGGTAAGTAAATCTGCACATTGCATATTAGTAGAAACATATGTCAATTGAATCTCTTTATAACAATTTCTCTCTCACATAGTGGTAATGAACCTCTATGTGTTTGGTTCTGGCATGATAAATTGGGTTTGCTGCAAGGTGAAGAGAGCTAGTGTTGTCTCCAAATATAATAGGTGGTCTTGTGAAAAGACCTAACTCTGTATATAGAAGCTTCAACCAGATAGCTTCTTGAGTTGCATTGGCAAGCCCTCTATACTCTGCTTCAGTGGATGACAATGCCACTGTAGGTTGCTTCTTAGCTGACCAAGAGATAGGCTTATCTCCTGCAAAACAAATATATCCTGAGGTGCTTCTCCTATCATCCTTGCATCCTGCCCAATCTGCATCTGAGTAAACTTTTATGTCAATATCTGATGTATAAGGAAAATACAAACCATGACTTTGTGTTCCCTTCAAATACTTCAAGATCTTCTTTGCTGCCTCTAGGTGAGGTACCCTTGGTTTGTGCATGAATTGACTAAGCACACTTACTCCATATGCTATGTCAATTCTTGTCAAGGTAGCATAGTTCAAGCTACCAACCATACTTTGGTATTCTGTAATGTCTTTGATTTCTTCTCCTTCATGAGCACTTAGCTTTTGGTTAACCTCCATTGGAGTAGTAGATACCTTAGCATCCTGTAAACCAAACTTCTTGACCATATCCTGTACATACTTCTTTTGAGTGATGTATATACCTGAGTTTGTGTAGATCAATTCAAGACCTAGGAAATATTTTAGTAATCCAAGATCACTAATCTTGAATTCTTTCATCATCTATCCTTTGATGTGTCTAATCCCATTGACATCATTACCTGTAATGATGATGTCATCTACATAAACACATAAATAAATTACCTCTGTACTACTTCTCTTTATGAATAGAGAAGTGTCTGCTTTGCTCATCACAAATCCTTGGTCTTGGAGATAGGTGGTCAATCTGTAGTTCCATGCTCTAGGTGCCTGCTTCAAACCATACAGAGCCTTCTTCAATTTACAAACATAATGTACCTTTCTTGGATCTTCATAGCCAGGTGGTTGTGACATGTAGACTTCTTCAGATATCCATCCATTCAAGAATGCATTCTTCACATCCAATTGGTACATGTTCCAATTCTTGGATGTAGCTACACTCACCAAAACTCTGATAGTTGGCATCTTGGCCACAGGAGAAAATGTCTCCTCATAATCAATGCCTTGGGTTTGTGCAAAACCCTTGGCTACCAACCTAGCTTTGTACCTGTTAATTGTTCCATCTGAATTCTTCTTCAATTTGTAGATCCATCTGGATCCTATTACCTTCATAGTGTCCTTCTTGGGTATCAAGTCCCAAGTATCACTCTCTTTGAGGGCTTCTATCTCCTCATCCATGGCTTCTCTCCATTCTGGCTTTGTAATTGCTTCTTCATAGGTACCTGGTTCTTCATTCAACAAGTCTTTTGCAAGATATACAGAGTGTTTAGTTACAAGTGATGTGTCATACCCAAATCTGATAGGTTTCTTCTTCTCTCTCTAAGATCTTCTCATAGCTTGAGTAGAAGTTTCTGCCTTGTCCTCCAATTGCTTCATCTTCATCTTTCCTTTGGATTTCCAAGCCTTGAACTCTTCAAGGTTTATTGTATCATCATCTGAGCTTGAATCTTCTTGCTGAGTTGGCTCTTCCTTGGTAAGCTTTGGAAAATCTTCCTCCATGTCATAAGGTAGACTCACTTTCCTGCATTCATTCTCATACCATGAGTCATTTTCATCAAATATGACATCTCTGCTTACCTTGAACCCTTTGTTTGTGGGGTTGTAGAATCTATATCCCTTTTGGTTCAAATCATAACCAATGAAGATACATTTCTCAGCCTTGGGGTCTAGCTTTCCTCTTACCTGTGAGGGAATATGCACATATGCTACACAACCAAAGATTTTGCAATGATCCAGAGAGGGTCTCTTACCATGCCATGCTTCATATGGTGTCATGCCATCAAGTGATTTGGATGGCAACCTATTGATGAGATAAGTGGCAGTGGATACACTCTCTGCCCATAAGTAATTTGGCAACCTTTTTTCATTGAGCATAGACCTAGCTGTTTCCACTATGAGTCTATTCCTTCTTTCTGCTACCCCATTTTGTTCAGGTGAGTACCTTGTAGTGATCTCCCTCTTGATGCCTCTTTCCTGCAAGAAATCTTCAAACTCATTGGAGAAGTATTCTCCTCCACCATCTGACCTTAGCCTCTTCAAGCTTCTACCTGTTTGATTCTCAACAAGTGCAAGATACCTCTTGAAACAATTAAACACTTCATCTTTATGCTTCATAAAGTATAGAATGGTCCACCTGCTATAGTCATCAATAAAAGACACATAATATCTTGAACCAGAAATGGAAGGGTCCTTGCTAGGTCCCCAAACATCTGTGTGTACCAAGTCTAGGTAGTCTTCATGCATGAAACCTTTCCTTGAGTAGGGTAATCTGTGAGACTTACCAAATTGACATGATCCACATTTATAAATCATGTGTTGCTTGGATACATTAGGTATCCCAAGCACACATTGATCCCTGCACATTTGCTTTAGAGTCCTTTCACCTATGTGCCCTAATCTTTTATGCCATATCTCTAACTCTGAAAGTGTCTGATCCTTGTAATTATACAAAGCAATGTTTTTTGTATCTTCTAGCTCAAATGTAAATAGTCTACCTGATTTCTCCCCTTTGGCTATCCTTCTGAATCCTTGTTTTGGGTCCTCCACATATGCTCCATGTTGTGTGAATCTAACCTGCAAACCTTTCTCCACAATCTGACCAACACTCATCAAATTCTTAGTTATTGTTGGTACATAAAGTACCCTGCTTAATAGGTTTTGATTACCATCACATGTCTTCACATTTCCAATTTTGACAACAGAGTGCTTAGTGTCATCACCTATTTGTACCTGATGTTTGCCCTTGGGCTCTTCCAAATCAGAAAGTAGTGCCACATTGCCAGCTACATGGTTAGAACATCCTGAGTCAATGTAAAATAAATGATCATCATTTGTACCTATCTTGGAGGTCATATTCATGATCAATAAGGAGTCATCCTGCTCCTCTGTGTAGTTGTTGTAATCCCTTCTATTTCTGAATCCACCTTGGTAGTTTCCATTGTGGTTGTTGTTGTAGTTGTTGTTGTATTGGTTGTTGTACCCATTGTAGCTTTGATGTTGATTGAATCTGCCTCTCCCTTGAGAGTATCCACCTCTTGAGTAGCCTCTTCCTCTCTGATTCTTGTAGTTCTTGTAGCATTCATCTGTGGTATGATTTGACAATCCACAGATGTTGCAAGGTGATGAGTTGTAGGGTCTCTCCCTACCTGACTTACCTCCTCTGCCTCTTCCTCTAGATGACCTACCTCTCCCTGCATAATTAGCTTGAGAGGTAGAGCCTTCTTCATCCTGTTTCTTCTTGCCTTTATCTTTAACTTTCTTATCAGTATAGAGAGCAGGGGGGTTGTTACCTTTTGATTGATCTCCAGCTTTGGTGAACTTTGCTTCATGTGTAAATAGTTGGCCCATGAGTGTTGTGAGATCAGGGGTATGCATGTCCATGTAGAGGTCCATTGCAGTGGTGAAACTTTCCCACTTATCATCTGCCTTGAGTCCATTTGTCACTTGCCTGACTATTTGCTCTTCATCAATTTCCTCTCCAATGCTTGCTAGTTGGTCTGCCACATCTTTAATCTTTGTCACATACTCTGAAACTGATTGCTTGGGCTGCTTCCTAAGGGTTGTGAACTCAATCCATAATTGATTCTTCCTTGCCCTTGTGTTGGAAGAAAAGTAGTTTGACAAGGTTTCCCAAGTCTCTTGGGAAGTCTTACAGTTCCTTACATGAGGTAAAAGAAAGTCAGATATAGAGTTTAAGAGATAAGACCTTGCCAAAGCATCCTTTGCACACCATTGGTTGAGCCTTTCATGTTCATCCTTTGTAGGTAGTCCTCTAGTCTTGAATGAGGGCAACTCCTCATCTCCTGATATGTATCCAAATAGACTTCTCCCTTGTAGATAGGTCTTCATTCTTAAGGACCAAGCTTGATAATTGTTTCTGTCCAATTTGTCAATGAAGGAAGGGAAACCATCACCCATGTTTACCTTCTATGCTCTGATACCACTGTTGAGAGTGATGGATGGATGCACTCAAGAAATCAGTTGGTGCTGCAAAACCTGCTTCACACCTGCCCTCTTTTCTCTTCAGATATGCTTAGTATACTTGCTTAGCTTCCAAATGACACAAAGAAACCATATATGTACTTTGGAAATGGTTTAGGTAATGATCAGACCAAAACAGATAACTTTGTACTTCAAAAATCAAGCAAAACTTTCTATTTCTGTAGTGATACCTGCTCAGACTTTTACTCAGTGTGTCCAGCACACTTAAAATTGGAACAATTCCTTTTGGGAGTATTAATGTACCTTAGTAAGCTACCAATCACAAGTGGAATCACTTCAATTGATAAACTATGCACTGAGAAATAAGTTTAGCAAAATTATAATCACCCCCGACTTTTCAGGAACTCTGCAGACTGAGACCAGTGTGCACTTCGAATCGATTTTCTCCCAATTGGCTGAATGAAATCCCTTGAAATTTTGTATGCTTGTAGTAGACTTTGAGCTGGTTCCAATGAGCTATAGATCTCTTGATTTGGTTCAGTAGATCCAGAGAAATGCTCCTTTGAAGTTGACAGACTTGGAGTAGAACACTCAAACAAAACAGAGATGATGAATGTATACTTCTATTGATAAATGTGTTTGTACAATCTCATTAGCTTGCCAAGCACAGCTAAATGAGGTATTGTGGTGCTGGCTATAGAGTAACCTTCACACACAATGAATTACAATGAACTTTTGCCTCGGGGAGTGAGCTAGAGTGAGAGTATGACCCGCGACTTTTTACTTCATCTTTTATAGGAGTCTTGAGATCATTTGAATTTGAAATTCAAACTTAGGCTCCCTTGAATCTCTCCTCTAAAAGTAGGGAGATATTCTCTCCATCTCAACATTCAAATTTCCACGACTAATGAAGTAGGTGGATGACTTAAAGTGATTACAAACAAATGATAAGTCACTTAGACTTTTACAAGGGGTAAAGAGGTAATAACATACAAGCATATGTTCACATGAGTCTTCCTTTAAGTGAAGCCTAGATAATCCTTTGTCCATGCTAATCTTCAATGAGTCCAAGGGTTCAAGCCAATGTGTGTAGGCTTGTCTTGCACCAACACCGGTGTGTGTGGAAGTGTGCTTGAGGGTGTGTGTGGAAGTGTGTGTGTGTGAGTGCATGTGTGTGTTTGTGTATGTATGTGTGTATGTGTGTTATTGTGCGTGTGTATGTGCGGGTATGTGAGAGAGATAGAGAGTGAGGGGGTGGAGTGTGTGCGCGAGGGGGGGGCGGAGGTGTGAGGGGCGGGGGGCGGAGGGCGGAGTTGTGAGGGGCGGGGGGCGGAGGGCGGGTGTGTGAGGGGCGAGGGGCGGAGGGCAGAGGTGTGAGGGCGGGGGGCGGAGGGCGGAGGTGTGAGGGCGGGGGGCGGAGGGCGGAGGTGTGAGGGGCGGGGGGCGGAGGGCAGAGGTGTGAGGGGCGGGGGGCGGAGGGCGGAGGTGTGAGGGGCGGGGGGCGGAGGGCGGGTGTGTGAGGGGCGGGGGGCGGAGGGCGGGTGTGTGAGGGGCGGGGGCGGAGGTGTGAGGGGCCGGGGGCGGAGGTGTGAGGGGGGGGGGGCGGAGGGCGGGTGTGTGAGGGGCAGGGGGCGGAGGGCCGAGGTGTGAGGGGCGGGGGCGGAGGGCGGGTGTGTGAGGGGCGGGGCGGAGGGCGGAGGTGTGAGGGGCGGGGGCGGAGGGCGGAGCTGTGAGGGTATGTGTGTGTGTGAGAGAATGAGAGAGAGAGAGAGAGAGAGAGAGAGAGAGAGAGAGAGAGAGAGAGAGAGAGAGAGAGAGAGAGAGAACTCCGCGGAGGTGTGAGGGCGGGGGGCGGAGGGCGGAGGTGTGAGGGGCGGGGGGCGGAGGGCGGAGGTGTGAGGGGTGGGTGGCGGAGGGGGGGTGTGTGAGGGGCGGGGGGCGGAGGGCGGGTGTGTGAGGGGCGGGGGCGGAGGGCGGAGGTGTGAGGGGCGGGGGGCGGAGGGCAGAGGTGTGAGGGGCGGGGGGGGGAGGGCGGGTGTGTGAGGGGCGGGGGGCGGAGGGCGGGTGTGTGAGGGGCGGGGGGCGGAGGGCGGGTGTGTGAGGGGCGGGGGCGGAGGGCGGGTGTGTGAGGGGCGGGGGCGGAGGGCGGAGGTGTGAGGGGCGGGGGGCGGAGGGCGGAGGTGTGAGGGGCGGGGGGCGGAGGGCAGGTGTGTGAGGGGCGGGGGGCGGAGGGCGGAGGTGTGAGGGGCGGGGGCGGAGGGCGGGTGTGTGAGGGGCGGGGCAGAGGGCGGAGGTGTGAGGGCGGGGGCGGAGGGCGGAGCTGTGAGGGTATGTGAGAGAGAGAGAGAGAGAGAGAGAGAGGAGAGAGAGAGAGAGAGAGAGAGAGAGAGAGAGAGAGAGAGAGAGAGAGAGAGAGAGAGAGAGAGAGAGAGAGAGAGAGAGAGAGAGAGATTGGGGAAAGAGAGTGAGGTAGAGAGAGAGGGAGAGAGAGAGAGAGAGAGAGAGAGAGAGAGAGAGAGAGAGAGAGAGAGAGAGAGAGAGAGAGAGAGAGAGAGAGAGAGAGAGAGAGAGAGAGAGAGAGAGAGAGAGAGAGAGAGAGAGAGAGAGAGAGAGAGAGAGAGAGAGAGAGAGAAAGAGATCGGGGAAAGAGAGTGAGGTAGAGAGAGAGGGAGAGAGAGAGGGAGAGGGAAAGAAAGAAAGAAAGAAAGAAAGAGGGGATGGGAGAGAGAGAGAGAGAGAGAGAGAGAGAGAGAGAAGGAAAGAAAGAAGAAAGAAAGAAAGAGGGGACGGGAGAGAGAAAAAGAGAAATGGAGAGGCAAGCGGGCAGCGAGAGAAAGAGGAAGTTAGAGAGAAAGAAGGGGAAAAGAGGGGTGCTACAGACCCCCACACCAAGATTTTGCACCGCCTCAGTGCAATTTCCTTCTCATCTTCTTATTGAATAAAAACAATGGCAAATACTTTGAATGACATGTGGTACGTACAATGATTGAAATTTTTCCAAGCTGACTTAGTTTAGGTACCTTTTCACCCTGGAGATGTTGACCAAGGGAATCCTTTTACCCTGCAAATCTTCTAGATGTACTGCACCATGTGGTAACACCTCGATAACCTTATATGGTCCTGCCCATTTGGGTGCCAATTTAGTTTGAATTGGTGGAATTTGATGCACTAAAACCATGGACCCTTCCTGTACTTCATTGGACCTCAGATACCTGTCATGCAGTCTTTTGCGCTCTTCTTGTGTTACCTGAAGTTTTTGCATTGCTCCTTCTTTGTATTCTTCTAATGCCACCAATCTCTGAATGGGGGGTTCAATTCCAATGGCTTTGATTTCTATTTCCTTTCTGATAATGAACTCGAATGGTGCGAATGCCTCTTTTCCATATACTAAACGGAAGGGAGTCTCGCCTGTGGTTCCCCTTTTCGTGGTTCTAAAAGCCCAGATTGCACCAATCAATGCTAGCGGCCAGGTGCTTTGATGATCGAAAGATAATTTGCGAAGGAGTCCAATCAAAATCTTATTGGAACTCTTTGCTTGGCCATTTGCCCTGGGGTAGTAGGCACAAGATTTTTTATGGAAGATTTTGTACCTGTCAAATATAAACTGGAGCAATTGATTTACAAAATGTGTGCCCCTATCACTAGTAATTTCCAGTGGGCAACCAAATCTTGAGAAAATACGTTTATACGAGAATTTGGCTACTGTTAAAGCCGTGCAGTCCACAGTAGCTTTAGCCTCTATCCATTTAGTGGCATAACACGTGGCCATCAAAATATACTTTTTACCTCCTGGTTGCCCAGTTGGGCTAATTGGCCCTATGAAATCAAGACCCCATCGTTCAAATGGAAGCCATCCGGTAGATATGACTAATGGTTGGTAATTTAATCTGGTTGGCGCGGGAGCACATCTCTGGCAGATGTGGCATTCTTTAGCAAACTTGATTGCATCCTTGAAGATATGAGGCCACCACAACCCTTTGTGGATGATTCTATGAGCCAATTCTTCCCCCTTTAGGTGTCCTTCATTGTGTGCAGCCTTCAGCAAAAGATTTACCTCCTCTGGATAGACACACCTTCTCAATATATCATCCTGGCAGTATTTATATAAATTTCCATTTATAAGAGAATATGCTTTGGTTTTCAGGAGCAATCTTCTCTTTTCTACAGGTGTCAAGTGTTCTGGGATCTTTCCAGTAGTCAGAACATGGAGAATTTCATCATACCAACCAGTCCGGATTGCTACTAGAAAAAGATTGCTATCCACCAATTCATCATTAATACCTGTTGCCTTTTCGCTCATTGCCGTCCTGGACACTTGATCTGCCATGTAGTGCTCTTTTCCTGGCTTAATATGAATATCAAAATTAAATTCTTGAAATAGGAGTAACCATCTCCAGATCCTTCCAGCTACTCTAGGCTTGTTTATCAAATACTTCAAGGGCTGATGATCAGAAATAACAATGAAATGTACACCAAGGAGATAATGTCGGAACTTCTGAAGGGCAAATACGATAGCCAAACCTTCTCTTTCCGTTGTACTGTAATTTCTTTCAGCTTGGTTGAGTAGTCTGCTTGCATAAGAGATAGGTCTATCCACTTTGTGAGATGATGGTTGAGCTAGAACTGCACCAACAGCATGAAGACTAGCATCTGTATGTACATGAAATTCTAATGACCAATTAGGAACACTTAAAAGTGGAGCAGTACATAGCCTCAACTTTAGTTCACAAAATGCTTTGTCAGCTTCAGCACTCCATGAGAAAGGGATCTTTTTGCTGGTAAGCCTTGACAAGGGCTTAGCAATTTCCGAATACATCCTAATGAATCTTCTGTGATACCCTGCATGACCCAAGAAACTTTGCACTTCCTTTGGGCTTTGTGGAATTGGCATGGAAAGAATAGTTGTAACCTTTGCAGGGTCAACAGTTATTCCTTCAGCAGATACTATGTGACCAAGAAGAGTACCCTTAGTGACCAAAAAGTGACATTTATCAGGATTCAATTTCAACCCCGTTTTGAGACATTGCCCAAAAATTTCTTCTAGATTTTCCAAATGATCATGGAAATCTTGAACTGCTGCTCTTCTATCTGTACCTGAAAATACTGAAAAGTCATCCATGAAAATGCATAGAAAGGTTGTTAACCATTTGCCCAATATCAGATACATCGTTCTATTAAATGAAGCCGGTGCATTCTTCAAACCAAAAGCCATTCGAGTATAGACATAAGTGCCCCAGGGAGTAACAAAGGCTGTTTTGTCCCTATCATCAGGGTGAATTACTATCTGATTGTAACCACTAAAACCATCCAAGAAACTATACAAAGTGTGACCAGCTACTTCCTCAAGCACTTGCTCTGTGAAGGGCTGAGGAAATCCATCTTGAACAGTCACTTTATTCAAAGCACGGAAATCAACACATACCCTTATTTTTCCACTATTTTTCTTCGGCACAATAACCATAGAAGAAAGCCACCTGGAATGTTCTACTGGCACAATTATACCTGCTTCTTCTAGTTTTGTAATCTCTGCTTTTACCGCCTCTGCATACTTCGGATTGAGTCGATATGGCCTACTTCTTACAGACGCAGCTCCCTCAACCAAGGGTATCCGATGTAATCCAAGCTCTTCTGGTATTCCTGTTAGATCTTTGTAGGACCATGCGAAGACACTTTTGTAAGTAAAGAGCAAGGAAGTTACCTTCTATAATAAATTAGGATAATGCCACAACCAGGATGCCAAATGGACTACTTGAGGGTTCTCTTCATCCCCTAAATTTACTTCTTGAACTAATGTTTCAGGACTACCCTTGCTTGAGAAATCATCTCCACTATATGCAGGAGTGGATTTTAATTTATATTCTGCAACATGTTCTTCCATCCATCCTTGAGGTATATCTGCAAAAGGCAGGTCTTCTCTGCTCTTAAGTTCACAATCTTCTACCTCTGATTCTTTTATATGGCTTGCCCTTTCAAAGTTTGTATTTTCCTGCAATTGCTTATTCTCCAATACCTTGTGATCTTCATTGCCCTTTTCTGTAATTACCTTATCTACAACTTCCTCCTCAATTTCATTGATCTCCACTGTACAACACTCTGCACTTCCCATCATCCAATTTAACAATGTATCATCTTCATGGGATAGAGAGGGCATTACCTGAGTGTCCACAGTATATCCAGTAGTTTTCCCTGAGTCAATTCCTTCCTCCAAGTGTAGTTGCAGTTGGCTATTGGTGCTTGTTGAAATCCATAATTTATTTTTTCTCCAATCTTGCAAAGCTTTTGCTTGTCTCAGCCAAGGTCTTCCCAGGAGTAGAGGGTAAGAAGTCTCCTGAGGAAGTGCAATAACAACAAAATCTAGAACAAAATGGCAGCCTTGTACTACCATCAGTACCTTCTCAATAATGCCCAGTGGCGCAACCCGATGTTGATCTGCCAATGTAACCGTGAATGGTGCCAACTTGGTGGGGCTCAATTTCAACCTCTTCATTGTAAAATCTGGCATTAAATTGATACCAGAACCTCCATCTATGATCACACCTGTGAGAGCTTCATCCTTTATACAAACTGATAATCTTGAACTTTGGTAGTCTGCTAAGGGTGCAGGGGGAAAATCAACCATGAAACCATCTATACTAGGTGATTGGACCAAGTGAGCAGAGTGTATAATCTTCAGTAAGTCACTTCTTATTTTTGAATCCATCCTTATAAGTTCATATAGACTAACCTTGTGATGAATACCTTTCAAGATCTGTTCAATGTTTACCTCCTGAGTATTTTCTTGCAGACTTGTTGGTTGACCCTTTAGAGAAGTAGTCATCTTATCATAAGCTCCTTCAATTTCTGCTTGGTCCTTCCATCCTGACTCCTTTTCTTCCTCTTTATCCCGAAATCCTTGTTGTTCATCTCTCTGGGTTGCAGCTGCTTGCCTAGCTCTAGTCATCATGGGCATTGCAGAGGATGAAACAGCATAAGTCTGAGTGGTTTTTCCTTCTTCCTGTGGAGAGACTGCAATCATGTGGATTGGAGCAGGACGACTTCTCGGACAATCTTTGGTATAATGATCCTTGGCCTCTGGACAATGTTGACAAGGAGGTGCATCTTCTGGAAGAGAACACCTATTTTGCATGTGGCCGTACTCACCACAACGATAACACATCAAAGGTCTATTATATCTAGGCTTTGCAGGCCAATTCTCCTCTCTATTAGATGTATTTGAAGTACTAGCATAGTATGAATCCAAAGTTTGAGGGTAACTTCTCTGCTGTGTACCCTTGAGGTAATAACAATCTCTGGCTTCATGACCATCTTTTCCACAAAATTGACAGCTTACCTTAATAGGGAAGTTAGCATTGGAATGTCCATTGTTGTTACAGATTGTACACCAAATTTGTCTCCTTATATCCTGAGTGGTCTTCAAATCTTCTAACTCTCGGCGAAGTTGAGCTACTTCATCATCAGTGCGACGCAGTGGTGGCAAGACCTTCTCTTCTTGTTGATTTTGTTGCATCTTCAATGCTTCCAGTTCCCTCCTTAGTTGCTCAATAGGATCCAGATCTGCAGCATACTTTTGTTGTATATCCCCCTCAAAATGTTGCCTTGCTTCTTCAATGCGTGATGCCGCTGCAACAAAATCATTGAGAGTGGCATCCAATCTAAGAGACTCCCGAAGCTTCTGTTGAGATGACCTTGGCAGGGCCTTCTCAATCCACTTTTTAACCAAAAAGTCACCTGGAGCATGTGGCAGACGTGCAACAAGTGCTTTTGTTCTAGTGTGAAGTTCATGAAAAGATTCACCTGGTCTTAGCTTCAAATTCTCTAGCTGATCTAGAGCTCTTTCCGAAGAATCACTCGGTCTGAATGTTTGTGAGAAAGCCGCCTTCAAAGCCTCCCATGTAGTGAAATGGCCATCTGCATACTGACTGTACCATTTATCTGCAAGACCCTCCAATGTGGATGGAAAAAGTGCTAGCATTGCATCTTCCCTATTCTGCAGACCTCGCCCACGGCATAAAGAGATGAATCTTCTCACATGATCATCAGCATCCTCATAAGCATGTCCCTTGAAGGTAGGGAACTTGATGTTGAGCCTGGAGAGCAAATGAGAAAGATCCTCCATTTGGACCGGTGTCCCTTCTGACGTATCTGAGGAGAAATCTAGAGTTCTCCTATACCCTTCTTTTGACAATGGTGTCGCACCCAAGTCAATGGACAAATTTAGGGAAGGCAGAGGGGAGGTAGACTCACAAGCCGTGGCTATTGCTAACTTGTTAAGACTCCTCCGAACACGAAGAGACTCCTTATCTACTCGTGTATGGGTCATGTACTTATTCGCAAGTGTAATAGGGCAAATACCTCTCACAGAAATGCAAAGGTCCCACCGGGCGTGCCAAACTGTAGAGGAGGTACTGGGGTATCCGCTTTTAACAAAGGTAGAGAATGAAGATTAAACACGTCCAGTACGTCACCTACTCAAGGGGGGTTCTCTTTAGGGAAGTATACCCTTTAACATTTCTGTGAGCAGGCAGACAACAAGAATTGTACAGAATGGTAAATGCTTTAGAAAATATGGACAACAAATGACCAAGGAAGACCAATCACTTCTTGATTTGACTCATATGATTACAAGGTTGGTCAGATGCTCAAAAGTGCAGGCTTAGAAGGCTAACATGCCATCCTAGAAATAAATAAGCTCAATGCACAGAATCTTCTCACCAGCTTAAGGGGCTAATTACATGCAGTCTAACTCAGAACAATACAAATGGTAAGATTTGCTCAAGAGAATAGAGCTCAATCACCAATACTGACTCACGGAAAGGAAAGAAAATCCAAGGCACTTTCTTACATTATAGTGCTCATAGCCCTCAACTGAGAAGCCTACCCTCTGTATCCACACTACACAGTAGCTCCTACAATAGGCTTGAAACCACCAAGTGGAAGAGACGACTTCTGCACGTATGCCCGCGTCAATGAAACTCCAAAAATGTACCAAAAATGTGTGTACCGTGTACATGTAACACCAAATGAGCACAAATCCTTTGATTTTATAGGCCCCAATAGGCCAAGAGGGCCTTGCCGAATCTTCACGTCCACTGATCACGCGTCGGTTAATTACCCAAGATTGGAGGGGTAGGTCAATTATTCCCCTTGATTTGAATTAGATCCACAAAATAGGTAGTCGCCGTGAATGGTTGCTGGCGATTCCACTTTCACTTTTTACCTGCATTCTTCAATCATCTTGGTCAAAGGGGTCTTTGCTTGAACGATTGGGTTCTTCTTGATAAAAGTCTTGCCCATAATTGCTCTTTAGATTATGGTATACTTCTGAGTCCATCTTCATAACCTTGCTGAAGGAAGAGGTCCCAATGTAATCGTGGGTGTGTATATGCAAAAATGTGTGTGTGGGTGTATGTGTGTATGTGGGTGAGTGTGTGTGTTGCATGTGTGTGTGCGAGTGAGAATGTGTGATAGTATGTGTGTGAGTGTGTGTATGAGTGGGGGGAGTGTGCATATGTATGGGTGTGTGTGTGTGTTTGTACGCATAGGGGTGCATGTGTGTAAGTGTGGGTGTGTGTGATTTGTGTGTGATTGTATGGGGGTGTGAGTGTGTAATGGTGCGGGTGTGTGTGGCATATGTGTGTGTGGGTGTGTGTGTGTGTGTGTGTGGGTGTGCATGTATGTGTTTGTGTATGTGTGGGAGTGTATGTGGGTGTGTGTGTAAGCCGGTGTGTGTGGAAGTGTGCTTGAGGGTGTGTGTGGAAGTGTGTGTGTGTGAGTGCATGTGTGTGTTTGTGTATGTATGTGCGTATGTGTCTTATTGTGCGTGTGTATGTGCGGGTATGTGAGAGAGATAGAGAGTGAGGGGGTGGAGTGTGTGCGGGAGGGGGGGGCGGAGGTGTGAGGGGCGGGGGGTGGAGGGCGGAGGTGTGAGGAGTGGGGGGCGGAGGGCGGGTGTGTGAGGGGCGGGGGGCGGAGGGCGGAGGTGTGAGGGCGGGGGGCGGAGGGCGGAGGTGTGAGGGCGGGGGGCGGAGGGCGGAGGTGTGAGGGGCGGGGGGCGGAGGTGTGAGGGGCGGGGGGCGGAGGGCGGAGGTGTGAGGGGCAGGGGGCGGAGGGCGGGTGTGTGAGGGGCGGGGGGCGGAGGGCGGGTGTGTGAGGGGCGGGGGCGGAGGGCGGAGGTGTGAGGGGCGGGGCGGAGGGCGGAGGTGTGAGGGCGGAGGGCGGAGGTGTGAGGGCGGGGGGCGGAGGGCGGAGGTGTGAGGGGCGGGGGGCGGAGGTGTGAGGGGCGGGGGGCGGAGGGCGGAGGTGTGAGGGACGGGGGGCGGAGGGCGGAGGGCGGAGGTGTGAGGGGCGGGGGCGGAGGGCGGGTGTGTGAGGGGCGGGGCAGAGGGCGGAGGTGTGAGGGGCGGGGGCGGAGGGCGGAGCTGTGAGGGTATGTGAGAGAGAGAGAGAGAGAGAGAGAGAGAGAGAGAACTCCGCGGAGGTGTGAGGGCAGGGGGCAGAGGTGTGAGGGCGGGGGGCGGAGGTGTGAGGGGCGGGGGGCGGAGGGCGGAGGTGTGAGGGGCGGGGGGCGTAGGGCGGGTGTGTGAGGGGCAAGGGGCGGAGGGCGGGTGTGTGAGGGGCGGGGGCGGGGGCGGAGGTGTGAGGGGCGGGGGGCGGAGGGCGGAGGTGTGAGGGGCGGGGGGCGGAGGGCGGGTGTGTGAGGGGCGGGGGGGCGGAGGGCGGAGGTGTGAGGGGCGGGGGGCGGAGGGCGGGTGTGTGAGGGGCGGGGGGCGGAGGGCGGAGGTGTGAGGGGCGGGGGGCGGAGGGCGGGTGTGTGAGGGGCGGGGGGCGGAGGGCGGGTGTGTGAGGGGCAGGGGCGGAGGGCGGAGGTGTGAGGGGCGGGGGGCGGAGGGCGGAGGTGGGAGGGGCGGGGGGCGGAGGGCGGGTGTGTGAGGGGCGGGGGGCGGAGGGCGGAGGTGTGAGGGGCGGGGGCGGAGGGCGGGTGTGTGAGGGGCGGTGTCGGGAAGAAGGAGGTCGTGGCGGGAAGCCGGCGCGTGGGGTTGGATCAGGCCCCGCTCTGGTGCACCGTTCCCGCTGTCCTGCGAGCGGCGTCTGCGCGCTGGGCGCCTCGCCTGTGCTCTCCGGAGCGTGCGCGATCCTCGTACGCGTGGGACTCACGGAAGTGTCGAGATGTGCGTGCGTGCATGACCGTAGGCGTCGAGAAAGAGACAAATCAGATACGAAATCATTGGGTCGGTGTGTATACAAACTCGATGATACAATAATCTGAATGATACAGTGATGCCCGCTACAGTGCGGGTCCGCGATACAAAAATCCGCTACAGTGCGGATAGATAAATACAAATAAAATGCCGCCAAAGTATCGGGTCGGCTGGATATGATGTAGGCTTCCCGCTACAGTGCAGGAAGTCACCCTCGATCTTTGTCTTCTGGTCTTTGCGATTTAATCTTTTCTTCGCTTTTCTTCGGTCCAGGCTTTTCTTCAAATCCTCACTTTGCAGCTCTTTACTTCAAAATCCACAATAATCTCTGATCAC
>CM035409.1:86571856-86574356 GCA_020310875.1 Ceratopteris richardii | reverse complement strand
TCTTTGTATTCCTTCTTCATCTGTACCTGTAAGAATTATATCATCAACATATATGCACATGTATATGTAACCATTATCACTTGCTTTGACAAGCAAGCTACTATCTGCTTTAGACACCTGAAATCCAAGTTCCTTTAGGAACTTCACAAGTCTATAGTTCCATGCCCTTGGGGCCTGCTTCAAGCCATATAAAGCTCTCTTGAGCTTGCACACATGATCTGGATACCTTTTATCTCTGAACCCTTGAGGTTGCTCCATGAATACATCATCTGAAATATAACCATTCAAAAAAGCATTTTTCACATCAAGTTGACATAACTTCCAACCTTTACATGCAGCAATAGCTATAAGTGTCCTGATGGTTGTCATCTTTGCTAAGTCTCATCATAGTCAACACCATAAGTCTGAGCAAACCCTTTGACAACAAGTCTAGCTTTGTATCTAGACACACTTCCATCTGCAAACCTCTTGGTTTTATAAACCCACTTGCATCCAATGATCTTCTGACTATTTGGTTTTGGAACCAAATCCCATGTTTGATTCTCCAATAGTGCATCAAATTCTTCCTGCATAGCTTTCTCCCATTTTTCCTTACCTTTTGCCTCTTCATATGTAGAAGGGTCTTCATCTGTTTTCATCATATAAGCATAGTCTTTTGTGGCCAAAAAAGAAGTATCATAGCTATACCTTGTAGGTTGCCATTTATTCCTTGTAGACCTCCTAAGTTCTCCACTTCTTGAGGTTTCTGGTTCTTCATATTCAGGATCAAATCTTGGTGTTTCTTCCACTTCAACCTGCACTTCATTATTCTCTTGTTCATCAAATATTTGAACCTTTGATTTACCTTTCCTTTGATTCACTTTTTCTTCATCACCTGTATTGATATTGATTGTACCTGCATACCAAGTACTTTGCTCATCAAATGTAACATCTTTAGAAACCATGAATTGTTTTGTAGATGGACTCCACAATCTATAGCCCATCTGCTTATCATCATAACCAATGAAAACATATTTTTCAGCTTTAGGCTCCAACTTGTGCCTTAATTGTGATGGCACATATGCATATGCCACACATCCAAAAACTCTGCAATGATCCAAGGTAGGTCTCTTACCCCACCAAGCCTCATATGGTGTCATACCCTGCAAGGCTTTACATGGTAACCTATTGACCAAATAAGTGGCTGTATTTACAACCTCAGCCCACAAATAATTAGGGCAATTTTTCTCCTTCATCATGGATCTTGCAAACTCAACAAGTGTTCTATTTCTCCTTTCTGCAACACCATTTTGTTGAGGAGAGTACCTGCAAGTAACTTCCCTTTTTATACCTGCATTCCATAAGTAATCACTGAACTCATTAGAGAAATACTCTCCCCCTCCATCTGACCTTAATCTCTTCAACTTATGACCTGTAATTCTTTCTGCATATGCATGATAGTGTTTAAATGTATTAAACACTTCTGACTTCTCTTTGATCACATAGATAGTGATCCATCTAGTAGCATCATCAACATAAATCACATAATACCTTGACCCATGTATACTGAAATCCTTTGATGGTCCCCACACATCTGTGTGTACCAATTCAAGCTTCTCTGAGTACATAAAACCATGCTTGGAGTAAGAATTCTTATGAGCCTTACCTAATTGACATGCCTCACATTTGTATGTCATATGTTGACCTGTAACATTAGGCAATCCAAGCACTGAACCATTGTTAACCATATCTTTAATACCTCTTTCATTGAAATGTCCAAGCCTCTTGTGCCAAAGATCTAACTCAGAGATCTTATGTCCTCCATATGTGAACATAGCATGACCAATATTGCCTTGAATCTTCAATGTAAATAATCTTCCTTCCTTTTTCCCTGAAACAATCTGTTTATACCCTTGGCTAGGGTCTTCCACATATACTCCATCATTAGTGAACCTTACTTCATATCCCTTTTCAACAATTTGTCCTACACTTATCAAATTCTTAGGAATTGTAGGAACATACAAGACCTTACTCAATAAGGTGCTACCATCCTTGGCCTTCACTGATCCAATTGACTTCACATTGTGCTTTGTGTTGTCACCTGTTTGAACAACATGATTAAAAACATTATTCTCCAAATCACTCATCAAGGATATATTACCACTCAGGTGATTGCTACACCCTGAGTCAATGTAGAAAACTCTTTGATCTTCATTCTGCCTTTCACAAGTTGCATTCATTATCAATGTTGAATCCTCCTTTTGATCTGAAGCATAATTGTAGTAGGTGTTGTTATAATGTTGACTTTGGAATCCTCTACCTGCATTTCTTCCAAAGTAACTCCTACCACCTCTGCCTTTGAAATTACCTCTTTGATGTCTGCCACCTCTTCCTCTTGCATTATAATTTTGATTATATCCATTATTACTCTGAGTATTATGCCAACAATCATTAGCTAAGTGATTTGTCTTACCACAAATCCAGCAAGCTTTGCCTCCATCTTTGTTATTTCTGCCTCTTC